>CAJNJA010028953.1:0-31045 GCA_905231915.1 Symbiodinium necroappetens
ACTCCCAGCTCAACTGGTTATAGTGGTCCTCTAGTTGGATTGAATCCGGCAGCGGCGGCGTAGAAGGGGCGGCGTGCAGATTGACGGACCCTCTCGCTGCCTGACAGGCTCGACGGCTGACTGAGTCGCAGTCCTCGTGTGCAGCTTGGGCTCTTCATGCAGTTGCCAGGCCTGCCGAGCCTTCAGGTAGTCAAAAGGCTCTGCATCCGGGACTCTCGGGGCTACGACCTGCAAAGAATCGAACACTTGCGGATCCGTATCCGGCAGCTCTGTTCACGCCTGAGGTTGAGTGCCCGCCGTTGCGCGTACCACTGCAGGCGCCGTCTCCGAACAAGAGCAGCGCAGGCTGCCGGCTGACCGACAAAACTGCTTGACACCTGACGTGCCTCGGGATGGACTGGATCCGGCAGAGGCGGCGCAGAAGGTGCTGCACTCGGCTTGGGGGCGAAACCAGCAGCTGCCTGAACATCAATGCGAGACGTAACATCCCAAGGATGAACAATTCCCTGTTTCGTTTATGTCACGCACCACCCCGACATCGCTAGCACACCGCTCCTGGGGATGGAATGAATCCAGCAAAGGCGGTGTAGAAGGAGCTGCATTCGGTCTGGCGACCTGAAGATCAATGCCAGGTGCATAAATGCATAAACCAAGATGAGCCACGCCCCGTCCCCTTTACTTGAGGTGTTACGCCGTACTTCGCTTGCGCCTGGAATGGTGTCCTCGCCACCGTAGGTACCGCAGTAGACGCCGTGATCGTCACCGTGGGTCCCGCCAGAACTGCCGGATGCATGGAAGGCGGTGTAGAAGAGGCTGCGCTCGGCTTGGGGGCGAAACCAGCAGCTGCCTGACGATCAATGCGAGACGTACGAGTAACATCCCAATCACTGAGCCATTCCCTGCTTCGTTTATCTCACACCGCATGCCGCGTGGGACAGTACGGACTTATTCGTGACTGGCATGACGTGCCAGCCTCAGTGGGCACCGCCGCAGACGCCACCTCCGAACAGGAGAATCGCAGGCTGCATGCTGACCAACAACTCCCAGCTCAACTGGTTTTAGCGGTCCTCTGGTTGGATTGAATCCGGCAGAGGCGGCGTAGAAGGGGCGGCGATCAGTTTGGCGGAGGCGACGAAGCCGGTGGCCTCACAGTGGCGGTGCAAAAGCGTGTATAGAGACTCGGCGTGAAGCATTTAGAATCACTCCTGACCTGCAGGGGCGGAGTTCGTGGGGCCTGGGTCGGCTCAGGCGCAGCGACCTGGACATCTTGCGTTGGCTGGGCTTGGCTTGGTGTCAGCACCGCCCCAAGCTTTTCTACGGCCTTGCTCTGCACCGGGACAGGGGCATCGGTCGACTTCGCCCGGCGGCGCTGGCGTTTTGGTGGGGTGCGGGGAGCCGTCGTGGGCGGCCGTGGAGCGGGTTCCTGCTAGAAAGCACAAGCTTTCCACGCTGCTCTGCGAATTTTCCCTCCCCAAGGACTCGAAGCCTGGAGCCGCTGTCGAAGCTTCCGGATCAAATCGACGAGGCACTGGGCAGCGCTCTTCTCCTAAACTGAGATGTCGAAAGCAGTCGACCGCCGGACGAAAAGGGCGAGGGCGAGACTTGCCCCCTTCTTCTACGCCACTGTCTCTCTCTCAGATCTGTTTTCCCTACCTGGCAATATGCGCCTTGCTGGGCTGATCTCTCCCTCTTAGTATAATATAGTATAATATAGTACAATATAGCATATCATAGTATAATGTAATAGAATAATATTGATATAATGCATTACCCAGAGACCTTTGCTTCCAAGCTGCCATGGCCCTCAGCGGCAAGACTCGCAGCGACCTTTTCAAATTCGCGGGCACGTCTGGTTCTGATCTGGTTGGAGTTTCAAACGAGGCGCTGGTGTAAGCTTTATTTATGCAGGGTGCATACCGTTATTGTCACAAGCCCAAAGTGCCCAAGCAAGCTTTACCCGGCAAAAGAGAGAAAGAGCGAGCGAACGAGGGAGGGAGTGGAGGGAAGGGGAGGCAGGGAGGGGTAGGGAGAGTCAGCGGCTCAGTGTATTCAAGACAGAATCCGGCATTCGGCCCAGCAGCTTCAGTGAGTGATCGATGAAGAGGTTCACTGTTGAGCTCGGCTCCCGAAGCGCGCGCTCCAGCCACATGACCTTAGGGAAGTCTGGACATTGACTTGCTGATAAAAGTCATAATCATGAACATAGGGGTATAACAATCAGAGGTTTGATATGGTGGAAATATGTCAAAATAATATTCAACACTAGCAACAAGACAAGACTGCTATTCAACATATTAACAATACATGGTATGCCGAGGAATGGTGTCTGGGACTCCGGCTATCTTGGTGACGCCGCCACTCTTCACAAACCGCAGTAGGCGGTTGGCCTTCCCCTCTGTGAGGCGTATGGCTTCCATGCACTCTGTCTTGGTCGCGAGGTCAAGATCCGACCGCATGAAGTTCACAAAGCCGCTAACTTGGCCCTTGCCGATGCCTCGGCTGCTTCGGGGGCTGTTCACATCGAACCGCAAAGACAGGAGCCCCATGCCAGCCCTCCTTCCCACCCCTCCATTTCCATCTTTCATGGCAAGGTGCACCCAGAGCGATCCAAGAACGAACTGAGGACCGTCGGTGGCTTGCCTTAGCGAACGCACTCCTTGGCATGAGCCTTCTCATGTGTGCCTGCCTAGGGCCTACATTACGGCTACTACTTGCTCCAAGGCCCGCTTGGCCTGTCTGAGTCCATTACTACACCCCGATGAGTGCTGTCACTTAGTAGACCCCCACTATGCCACTCCACTGTCGCAGCAGTGTCGCGAGTGGTCGAGGCGGCCGCTACTCAACAAGTGCGAAATGCCCTGGATTCCGAAGCTTGCTGTACTCTGCACGACGATCTAAGCTCCAGGCTATTCCGCGACATAGCCCCAGGCTCCAGAATAACGATCTTGTCATGCCCGTCTCTCCTGCGTCTCCATCAAGCCCTTCGAGACCGAAGGCGTTGCCATGCGCGATGCGGCTGCCATAGTACTCGGGGTGGCATGTGCTACAAGTTTTATGCCTACAGTAGCAGCGCATCTGGAAAGAAATGTGGGGCTTGACTGGCTGTGCAGGCGAATTGGAAGGCGGGTAGTTTGTCTTGCACTTCCATATGCAGACTTCCCGCTCGGTTGTGGCTTGCTTTGCGTTGCACGCGGAATCGATGGCATGAGCCAAAAAGCGGCAAAAACAAAAGATGCCGCCTGACTATGGGGCAGATTCACACTGCAGGAACTCATGTGGATGTGCCAATGTGCAAGGAGGAAGCCAGCTCGGGTCCAGCAGCACGTCCCACACCTTGGAATCCTTTGACTTGCTGCTGCCTGGGGTGTTCAGGCGAAAGGGAATCATACCCTAAACCCTAAACCCTAATGCAACGCTGCGAGAGCACGGGCATTTCGACACATTGCCTGAGAGTGCCAGAGACAAGGCGGCAGCCTTAGAAGGAAGCCAGGACTGCAGTATACTACTGTTGATGATATAAATCCTGCATTACCTTCAGGACCCTAAACTATGGGAATTATGGCATATTCCTTATTATGGGGTAATGCAGGATTTATATCATCCACCGTATGTCGGGCTCTGCGGCCCCAGCAGACTTGAAGCACCAGAAGTCGACACCTCCAAACTTCCCAGTGGCGTCAGATTCTGTAGACTTTTTTGCACAGAGCTCGGCCGCGCACTGTTCTGCAAGACTTCCGACAGCAGAGCATCTACCTGCAGCTTGTGAATGAGAAGAGTTCAGGGAGTAGTTTCGAAGTCTCCTGTGAGGCTGTGCCTCATCGCCACTGGCAGTCTGCAGTGCAGGAAAACTACCAGCATCCTGACCCCAACCGTGCCTGAGCACTCGAGACACAAGTCATGTCATGTCCGATTTGGTGCTGCGCGATGGCGGCGATGCTTCCACCAGGCTGCAGGCGTCAGAAGAATCGGCAGCTTTGTCAGCTCCGCCGCCTGCGACACACTGTCGCCATCTTGAAATCCACAGCGGATCCTTTCAAAAAACCGCCTTCTCGCTGAGAGCTTCAGCTGCAGCACGCCGCGTTTGAGGATCCTCAGTAAGGTCGGGGCAATTCAGCACAGGCGGGGAGAGTGAGATTCTACACCTTGTGTATAACCCCACAAAACAAATGGCCAACGTGGCCTCATGAGATGGAAATGGAAACCTCAGCACTGAGTCTTGCAGCCCGCCTTGTCTGCCAAAGCCCGCAACAGTGGCAGAAGCAGGGCGCGTCGAGGAAACTTAGCACCCAGTCAACATCGCAAGGTGACACCCCGAATGTCTCAACTTCTGAGAAACTCGCATGCAAGCGGCGCATGTCTATCTCTGCCAGGCCTCACTGGTCCAACTTAAACCTTCTTGCAGCTTCTTCTCTCCAAGCACCAGCAGACGGTCTACATTTTCGAGCACGGCATCCATCAATACAGCTCATCCCGTATCTCCAACAGCCCTATGTCGCTGCCGCTGATGGCAAGATCGGGCGCATCCTTAGACGAGTCATTGCTGTCTGGTCCGATGACTCAACTGGTTCACGTCCGAGCAGCAGCTTTCAGCACCGCTGCTGCTTGCTCCGCACTGTTCAACGGGGAGCCCTTCCTCAGCAGTGAGTTGGATTTGCCGGCTCCAGGTCTGATGCTCCAACGGCGGCCAAGCATCTGCACTATGACGGGAGAACCCTCCGCCTTCATCAACAGTTCCTGGTGCGGGGAACCCAGTGCAGCAATGCATCCAGGAAATTGCAAGGCGTGCTGGCCGAGCTTCCGCCACGCGTGAACTCGCCGGCGGCGACACACGTCTCTGCAGCATCGCGCTGTATTCCTCCATCCCAGAGTTCAGAGTCGACAACCATTTCTCTGCCGGAAGCTCCGGATGCCAGAAACGGATGAGCAGGACGATCCTCAAGCTTGCCACGGCCATCTCTGATGCAGGGAACCCGACAATCTCAGCTCCCGGCCTGACACTATTTCCATCATTGACCACCTGAAGGCAGTGAAGAGTGCGACATGTTCAAATCATCTCAGTGAAGCACGTTGACACATCTATCAGAAGCAAGGATTCTTTATTGCAACTGTCGGCCTCATGCTCGTAGCTGTCGTCGAAAAAGATGCATCGTCCCTCCTTGCTAAGGTCTGGATTGAAGCACTTGAATACTCGACCATGCACAGCAAAACCCTCAACCCTTTTGCAACAGGCCAACCCTCAACCCTAAACCCTAAGCCCTAAACTTTAAACCCTAAACCCTAAGCCCTAAACTTTAAACCCTAAACCATAAAGCCGATCCCGCACCTCCCAAGTGCCCAAGTCTGGTCCCACGCGTACTCGGGCCCCTTCCGGGCACACGAGCCCCAGATGACACGTCAGGCGGACGTTGCTCGAAGCACCTAAAGTGGTGCCATAAAGACGCGAAACATCATGGGGGTATATTGTGGGAAAGTAAGTATTCCATATAGATAGATAGACAGATAGATAGACAGATGGATAGATAGATGTTTGTATATTATATATACATATATATATATATACACATGTAGACGTATAGCTATATCATGTACAGAATATAGGTACATATATAGATATGTATTTATTTATTTAACAGATTACAGATCCTTCCAAGCAGGAAAACGCACTGTACTTTTGTGGAAGCGGCAATGCGGCGTCAGCTTTGTACCCGGAGAGATGGCGGACAAGATGATCTCACCGACCTCAGATTTCCCAAACCCTACTCTGCGTCCGGCATAACGCTTCTTTGCAAACCAAACTGCAAGGAGCTGTGCAAATGACATGACACCCTTGACTATGCTTTTGGCCCAGGGAACCCCGATCTTCGCCATGGCCACGGCCCCTGGCAGAAGGGACTCCAAGAGCTCGCAGGTCTTCGGAAAGAGCTTCAGCACCTGGTGCGGAAGAGCTGCCACCAGACTCTACTTCCTCATATCGGGGTTTGAGAGGGAACAAACCCTAAACCCTAAACCCTGTCAACCCCCTAAACCCTAAACCCTATAAGCCCTAAACCCTAAACCCTAAACAAGACTAATTACTCTTGTTGAACACTGCCTCGGGGTTTGCGGTGGATTTGCTCTGGTCCTGCGCGGAGTACAGAAGGAACTCCCTCCACTCGCCGCCCGGAGCCACAATGTCTCCTAAGCTTCTGCGATCCGCACTTGCGAAGCTGCAAGATCGGAGCTGGAGAGAATCGAATCGAAGATGCAGCCGGACCACCATCTTGCGAGGCCCTCTCCTCAGAGCTTGCTCTCTGAGGTTCGGGCTTTCTTTTTTCTATCGGTTCCCTTAGCGTCTAAAGTCTAAAGGCCGAGATTTCGGGCTCCCTGGATACGAACCTCTTCCCTGCTTCTGCGGCCAGAACTCATCCCCAACTCGTACCCAGCTCTGCGGCATCTTCCCACCATGGTCTCCTCGCTCGCCGAAGAGCTCCAGCATCTCCGCCTTCAACCCGAAACGTACATAGACCCCCTGCAAAAAAACAACTGGCAGAAGATGGTTGGATATGATACAAAACTGTGAAAAGCACCGTGCCCATGCTTCCACTTTACAAGAACGACTCTACCACGTCGCCTTTATGGCAGGGTAGGCACCCTCCAGGTCAGCCGCCCACGGAAAGTCCTCCCGCGCCCACCAGGGTTTTGAGGTCAAGCCTGTCATGGGGCCAGCATAATTGGAATTAGAACGGGATTCTGGGGGGGGAATCGTTGGATTACACTATGGAACATTAAGAAATATACAGTTACATACTATTTGCAACTAGTTATGCTTTGAATTTGAAGCTTCTCTCTTGTTTTTTGGTGCTGCCCCTCCCCTCCTCGTACAAAGATTGGCGGTCGCTGCCACTCGTCTGCCCAGATGGCTCCGGCCATTACAGCCTGGCACGCCACTCGCCGAGCCTCCCCGCGCCTGTCGTGAGCAAGCACCCAGAGAGCCCAATACCCCCTGAAGTAAGGAATCGACCTTAGAATTATAGGAGCCTTCATATTATGATTTAAGGAAGATTCCTTAATTAAGGGGTATTGGGCGCTCTGGGCATGGGCAAAGCTGTAGTAGTGACTGCGGTGCCGCGGCTCCGTAAGGTCTGTTCAGCAACCACATATTTACGACAGGCAGGAGCCCAAAAAAACGAACCTGTAGTTACAGCATCTGACCATATCTTACCGCCTTAACCGATGTATAGGTATCCCCATCTAGTTACTTTGCACTTTGATGGCTGTCGTTGTCGGCTTCGGACTCGGAAAATCCCGCGATGCCTGCCGGCAGACTCCAGGAAAAGGACTAGCTCCAAGTAGCCGTGGCCGCTCTCAGGTTCAGCCTCAATCACCTGAGCAACCAGAGGAAAGCAGCCGCGGTGGCCACCAGAGCAATCGAGCGTGGCGCTGAGCGAATGCAGCTGGCCTGTCGGTAGAACTGCTCAGCTTCTGCATGCCGCCCTGCATGATAAAGCAGCGTCGCCAGGAAGAAAAGCCGCTTTGGGTCACTGGGATCGGCCTGCCTCGTCTTTAGGAAAATCTGACATAAAGCGAGGTCTCTCTTGATTCAGCCAGGGCACACAGATGTCTCAAAGGCCCAAAGCCCTGCCACTGTCTGTGGATTGGCTTTCACCTCGCGGGGTTCCGGCACCGAGTGCCCTCTGACATTTTATCCCTGGCGGCCTCTAGCAAGTATTGTGCAACACCTTGGGCCCAAAGCTCGTCCGCATCCATGGCGACTGTGAGCTTGCTGCTGTGTATCTATTAGGATCCTTGAGTCAAGAAATCTTCAGCTAGGGATAAGGCTATGAATTCAACGAATTCGCGGCTTCTCCTCGCCATTCTCGCCATTACCAAGGCTGTTGCTTTTTGGCCCGGCTGCGACATTCCACAGGCCTGCCCTGTGACGCAAATACATGACACGCAGCCAAACTCCAATCGTGCCTGCTGTGGCCCTTCTGCGAACGCAGGGGTCCTTCAGGCAGGCAAGCTTCTACGAGCTTCTACGATGCCTGCATTTTTTGAACCCGACGAACCATATGGCGGAAAGACGGCAAGATACGACAAGAGATACTCTCATGATATCTCTCGCGCCTCGTCGGCCATGAGATCTGCTAGCGCTTTGGCCGCCATCTCAACCTGCGCTAGGCACTCACGCAGATTCGGCCGCACCGCTCAGCACAACTTCTATCCCGGGGCTGGGACACTGCCAGGATACCTACCTTGCGCAGACACCATTTATTGCCACATGCCACACAAGTTGTCAACATACAAGGAGAGACCCAGAGACTCTCTAGAGAGAGAGAGAGAGAGAGAGAGAGAGAGAGAGAGAGAGAGAGAGACAGAGCGAGGGAGCGAGGGAGCGCGATCTCACGGTGACTATCTGACTATCTGGGCACCCGTGCGCGAGATGCTCACGACGGCAAAGACGAGGGAAAGACGTACCTGGCAATACGCGGACCATGCAGGGCAGCTACACTACCTTGCCCCACAAGTGGGGTTCCAACAACGCCACATTACTCACGTGGTCCCGCGAATAAGCCGACGCATGGGACGAGACGGTTGCTGGAAGACACCCTTTTGTATCCGAACGCTCCGGCTGTGTGATTAGCATGCCTAGCTAGTGGTCTGCTACATTGGACATGGTGAAATTTGACGGCTACAAAACTGCATAGATGAGCGCACAAGCGCCAGGTGCGTGCATGGCTGGCCACCGCAGCATTGCAACACCGAGGGGGTTGCTAGAGCTAGCGCTGCAGGACTGTGCAGGAATACCTATGGACTCGATGCAGCTAGACTTCACAGGAGCCTCCACGTGACGCCTCCATTGTGAAAGAGCCCTTTTTCGGCTTCAGGAGCTGAGCTACGAGGAAGGCCTTCCTTCGAGCCTTGCCTCACTTTGCCTCCAAGTACACGGTGCCTTGGTTGCCCACGACCTGGGAGTCGCAGACTAGCAAGGCCAGTATCCGAACCTAGTTGACGCCAAGCTCGTCGCCGTGGCCCAACCAACAGCGCCATCGGAGGTTGCACGACATCGGATTCGAGTCAGCCCAGACCTCATCAACGAATTCGCGATAGTCAAGGACGTGGCGCTCTCCCCGCTCTGCAGCACGCATCAATCGGACAAGCATGCATAAGCATGGCTACAAGTTTCGGCTGATGCGACACACAGCAAATTCGGATGCTTGATGGGAGAAGGTTCTACACCCTCCGTTCCAGCAGCACCTATCTTGCTTCAAATAGCCGACACCACAAACCATGGGTCCCAATAAGGCCTGCAAACCAGGCCCCGGGCTCCTCGTGCTTCTTCATCCAAGACCGAGCCTCCACAATCTCCCCGAGCTTTAGCCGCCGGTCCTCCTGTCAAAGCCAAAGCACTCGAAGGCTTTCTTACAGAATCCTGGCGAAGCAGAGAAGCTCTTTTTTTGGACCCTGCGCAGGAGACTTCTTCAAGTCGAACAAGCGAGTGTGTCTCGTCAGACGGAGAGCCATCACGGAGGGTTGGATGCACGTGGCGTCGTCGGTCACTGGTGCCCTTCCCGAGCACTGCGGGCCTCACGGCCCTGAAAGCCTTGGCCGCCTTCACCGAACTGCCGGCCACGCAGAGAAGGCGATGACCTCCAACACGCCCCGCCATAAGCACCATCCACGCACGTGCAGCACGCACTGCCTCCACCTGACCTTCCTCTGCCCCCCCTCTAAGCCACTAAGCCGGGAAGGGCTTTACGAGGCCCTTGCCTGGCAGGCGACTCAGATGGCCGGCGGCAAAGGCTCTCGCAAGGCGCCAGGAGACGGGCCAAAGATCCAGGGCAAAGGTGCCCATGTAGGTCAGCTCACCGATGCGAGGGCCCCAGAACCGGTCCCCCAGGAGCCAATCCACCCGCAACTCGTCCAGGCCCACTCTTTGCGCCAAGAGCTCCGAGTCGCTCCGAATGGCTTCCCAGCTCTCAGATAAGGATCGAAGCAGGAGCTCCAAGGCAGCAGCCGGAAGCGGCTCCCACAAACCATGGCCTTTCTTCAGCAGGCCAGGCAACTTCGGATCCCAGAGCTGCACAGCTCCACTGCTCGAAACCCACAAGGCCATGGGATGGGAGTTCAAACAGCCACCGACCACCACGCCGAACAGGACTTGCACCTCAGGCGGGGACTCAGCCTTCCACTTTGCCGGAATTCAGCCCCGCAACCCCCATATCTCCGACCAAGCCCACAGGTCCACATCCTCCCCTCTCATGAGCTCTCCGAGCGGCTTTGAGTTCCAGCGGCTTCATGAGCTTCTTCCTTGCATCCGGCGCGAAGTCCATGAGGGCGTAGAGAGGCTGCAGCAATGCGCCCCTCGGGACAGCGTTTTGGTTCCAGGACTCTTTCTTCCACGAAGGGTCATCCCCATCCAATGCCAAGTCGACGCTTTCCAAGACTGCTTCTGGCCCGTCCTCTCCAGATCTTGCACGGCACAGCTTGCGAAAGTGAATGTGCCTCTCTACACGCTCTGCCCGCCTCCATGGGACTGGGAAACATCGACACAAACTTGGAATTCGATCCGTGGCGCGGCTTGATCACCTGTCCAGCATGCCGATCAGCCACGAGGTCTGACCTGTAAAAGGCCCGACCGTCGAAAGCTCAGCCAAGAAACCAAGGGAGTGTTCAGCCCGACCTGGGCCATGGCCGCTGCGTGAAGCGCCTGCCGTAGGAACCCCAAAATTGACGAGGCCATGGATGTTAAGGAGTCTCGGCTTTAGGGTTTTAGGGTTTTAGGGTGTAGGGTGTAAGCCCCTTTCGAGCCTGGCGACCTTCACGAGTCTGCTCGCCGTGGCCTCATCTGGAAACCCTGTGCCAGTGATGGGTCCATTGATGCCGGAAGTCTTTGTGCAGGCCACGTGGCTCAGAATCGGCAGATGACGCTCTTCTCCCAAGACATCGGATGTCATGGCCACCTCCCGTCGTACCACTATCCATGCTCTCATCTTCTGGCCCCCCCAGTGCTGCCAAGTGGGAAGGTCGGCAAAAAAACAGCGGACTGAAGGTAGCTTCCAACTTCCCCCTACCTGCAGGACTTTGTCGTCGAGCCAAACCAGGCCTCGATTCTTTGCCTCGCAGCAGGAGGAATGGCCACAGCCCCCTTGTGCCAAAGCCACGTGGCCTTGTAGGACAGGCCGATGCGCTTGTTCATGATGCACCGCCAATCTTTGCAGTTCTTTCCTCGCACCAGAACAAAAAAGCAAGCATCAAGTTAAAATACCAAGGCTGGGCCATGCATGAGCCAGGAATAATTAAAAAAAAAAAAGGGCCCCGAACCCCATAAAACCTAAATTTTAGTTTTTTAGGGGATTCGGGGCCCCTTTTGTTAGTCACTAAAACCCCTAAAAGCTAACAAAGCAAAGGAGCTTTGGCCCGGCTCCATCACCTGCAGAGCTCGGTGAAGAACTCGGGCTCTGCAGAGTTCGGTTCGTGGCCGGGGAGGTACATTACCCATAATAAGGAATATACCATAATTCCCATAGTCTCGACTCGTTTAAGGTCCGTAAGGTAATGCAGGATTTATATCATCAACAGTATATAGGGCGTAGACACTCACACTCGGATGAATCCAGGCGAGGTCTGCAGGGCTGGGCCAGCCTCATGCAAGTAGTCCACAAGGTCAGGCACCGGTTCCTCAAGCGGCAGTCGCACTGTCATGCAAATAGCATGCATACCAGTTCGTTGCTATTCGAAGCAGTAAAGCTGTGAGGCGGCCAGGTTGCACATGCCACATGCAACTCCATGTGAACTGCAGCACGGGCGGCACGGGAGAAGTCCTGCGACGTCGGCCATTGTTTCAAGGTGCCTGAGGCCTCCGAAGCACGAAGATTTTCGCGAAGGGAGTGTTCCCACTCCTCCTCCATAGACAACAGAAGATCTGCATACACCAGCTGCAGCAGCTTGCCCGCGAAGCCATTACCTCTCATCGTGTCTACATTGTCGCTGGTTCAACTAAAGCCAGTCTCAACAGCCAACACTTCGTTGCAGGATTTCGCAGGCCTGCCGCTCCACCTGCGTCGGGCAGCATTGCTTCATTGCTTGCCAGGTTGACAAGGTCTTCGCGCCCGCCCTGTTGGAATGATTCGTCGCCCATGCTCGACACACAGCCTGCGTCCTTCGTCAGAGCAGAGGTGGAAATCAGTGCGACTTTAAGCGTACTTATCTGGAATCCGCAACCAAAATTCTAGTTATTTCGAGCCTGCATGTTCAAAGCGGTATACACCTATCAACGTAATGTCCTGACCGGTCCTCTGCTTCAGCAGTAGGTCAGCAGCCAACACAACCAGGGCCATGATGCTTTGACGGTCCTCATGATGTCCTTACCCTCGCGCTTCCTGCGCTCGCGCTCCCACGCAAACTCGAGGAGCAAAAGAGGCGTGGCACTCTTCGAAGTCGAAGCGACAACCTGGGGCCCTCTAACTCCAAGGCTGCTTGAAATCCGCTCCCCCGGGCCTCTCGGACATGGCTTCTTTCACTGCTCAGGGATGAGACGCGAGATCTTCATGGCTCCCGAAAGGCGGAGTCTGGACCAGATCTAAGGGTTTAGGGGTTTAGGGGTTTAGGGGTTTAGGTTTTAGGGTTTAGGGCATCTGCCAGCCGACACATTGACGGAAGTCTTGCAGGAGAACACACAAGACATGCGGGATGCCGGCAGGACAGGAAGGCTCGACAGCAGCGAGGCTCCTTTGGCGTCTCTTTGGCGGCACCGATCTCGAAGTCATCCGTCAGAAGCGTTTCCTGTGTGAACTTGAAGGCTACGATTCGTTCCGCTCATCATCCCCGTAAGGATGTCGCTCAGGAACCATATCCATGAACATGCCAGCATCATTCGGCACTTAATGGCCTTGACTACCTTGAAGGTGCCTCCACCGTCCTGGGCGATCAGGCAGGCACGTCGGCGTGAGATCGACTGCGTTCATTTTATTCGGCATAAAGCTCTCCTGAAGATAGTCTGTCCCTTGGTTGCCCGAGATGGTGGCCCAACCTACATCGAAGCAGATGTTCAGGCAGTCTGAGCAGAATGGTCTCTAACACGCCTTCGGTCCCATCTGCAAGGAGACGGACCTGCCTGGACAGAAAGAAGCAAAGGTCCAAAGACAGACGGCAATCAGGAACCATAGTGAAATCGCAAGCTAGGCTATCGGCACTCGCATCACGTCCACCTCGGGCTCCTGCCGCCGAGAGTTCACAGAATGTGGAACAAGTGATGACTGGAGTTTTCCGTATACTCCTTCTGTTCCTACCTGTTGGGACAGGCGGCATCCTGTTCAAGACCTGCGCAACCGCACCTTCGTCGGAGGGCCGAGGACTTCGACCACGTCACCAACCTCCAATTTGCGGAGGCTGTTGGCCTTGATGCTGACCTTGTGCGGTGCCGTCATCAAGCCGGCAATCTCATGCCTATGCCGAAGCCGTGGTGTGGCAGCATGACATAAATCTCACAGGCAGCTTGAAGGAGCACACAGCTTCTGCTAGAGTATCAGGCTCTCATGGTCTAGGCTTCCCACGCCATCGGTGATTGCAGTCTTGCCGACGACCTTCATGAATCTCCGCCTTGGTTCCACTGACGCTTGCACCTCGTCTTGCCTACATCCCCGGCAGCTGTGATTTTTGTTGCAAGCCCCGAAGTAAGGATCCTGATTTACATACGTCCCTAAGAACAGCTTCGTGAAGGAGAAATTCTCAGTCATGGGGTCGGCGGTTACACTGGATGGCGAAGCGCAAACCGTGAGATCACACGTCCTGAAGGCTGCCCGCTCTCTTTCACAAGAAAAAGTAGTCAGCTGCGCATGACGGTACGAGACAAGCTCAGGCTGGGAGCTGCAACAGTCTTCCGTATGATTCAACATACCAGCCATTTCAGTCTGCGAGCTCCTCAGGAAGCTCTTCCACATGCTCGTGCGTGGTGCCGGCCGAACTTAATGTTGCCTAGGGCCCATGAATACCATATAGCGACTGCGATGATATGAACGCACGTTTCGAAACGGAAGCCACATGTCATTGAAAAATGCAGGCAAAGGAAGAAAAGAGAGCTCGCCTAAGTCTTCCAGCGCAGGACTCCGAGTGCAGGGCAGAATCTCAGCTACCCGTTCCTGCGGGAGGCCGGCTGCCAGTCAAAACAACAGTCGCAACCTGGCAACCCTCGTGAAAAGCAGAATCTTGGCATCCTCATGCATGCAACTGTCCGAGGAAGCTTCTCTACTGTGAACATCTGCTAACAGTGCCGGCATGCTCCTCATTCAGCGATCCATTGCCAGCTTCATCCCAAAATGTGAAGAGCCTCTGCAGGTCCTCGCGCTTGGATCGGCGGTGTTGTGATCACGCGACTCAAAGGACGGATTGAAGGGGCTTTTGCCAGAGATGCCTAGAGCTTTTCATCAAACACGCAGCGTCGGGGCGGCTCGTGGTTGGATTAGACGATCGAGGTCTGAGGTTTGTCTGAGTGCTACTGTCTGGTGCCGGACGACCGCCTCTTTGGTGGGGAAGTCTGCCGCTTCGCCGTTGGTCGACTCCTGCACAGCACTGAAGATTGCAGCCAAGTCCCCGTGCATACCCCGACTCTCTTCGAGTCAGTCTCAGTACCATCTCCATGCTCGACTCCTTCTCACACTCCCCGAAGAAACTAATGAAGGAGGACTCGTCCACAGCGGACTCCTGGCACGGCGACAGCAGTTCAAGGAATTCACCTTTTCCTGGACGAACAAAAACAAACCACGGAAGGTAAAGAGCACAGCCGTCAGGTGCACAAGATGCATCGAGCAAGCTGTGACAGCTGACCGCCCCGCACCATCACCAGAACGGCCGCCGCTTTTTCGAGTTGGTGTGGTGGCGCGCTTCTGAAGCCGAAGCGGGCCCGATTCGCTTTCTGCGCGCACGAAAGCCTCACCGCCCCCACTTGGCCGCCCTGAGCACGCCGCGTTGGGGGTTGTCCCGCTGCAGGATCGAAAGCGGCGAACCGGCATTGGCTAGAATACTTCCGTGAGTCACGGCCACGCTCTGTCAGGGTGCTGAGAGCTTGCACTATTCCGTCACACAGCGCAAGGATGCTTCAGTGTTATGACACGCACACGGCGATCGTCCTCACCAGAAGTTGCCCTCGGCTGCGCGCATTGTAGCAGAAACAGGGCTCACAAGAACAAGAAGTGAATCCTCGGGATGGTGCATTTTGGCGAAAACATCGTCGTTGGATACGTCTTTGGCCTCAGTGCCCAAGCAGGAGCATATACCTTCCCACTTTTACAGCATACGGGATTGTCCTTAGCTATCTCGACTTCTCTGCCTCGGTTCTGCAGAAGCATCAAAAAATCCTGCCTTCTTGAGTCTTCAGAGCCGGCATACCCTTCCAGACATTTTCACTTGACCTTCGTGAGAAGTCATGCAGCCGAGGCAGCTGCCGGGTCTGCAACTAGCGAGATGCCGTGAACTACGAACACCGCCCTAACTAACGGGCTCGACTTTCCGAAAATACTGTTGCACATGTTACTCTCGTGTTGTAGGAGCCCTTCTGCCCCTGTCAGCGACGGCCTTCGGCCAGAGCACGCCTTCAAAAGGGTCACAGCTCTCTGACAGCCGGTGGTCTGCCATCAGCTCGTAGACACACACCAGGATTCGTCTCAGACCAACATGGCCATAACAGGCTGTGTACAGTGGGGCACACGAAGCTATTGCAGAGATTGCAGAGTCGGGAGATCCTCTCGATGATCCTCATGAATCTTCTGGCCTGTGACGGCTCCGTGACCCCTGCTTGGCATCAGGGCTGGAGATTTTACAGAATCTCTGCCTGATGCGGAAAATAGACTTTCTACTTCGCAAGGGTCTCTGGCAAGCAGCAAAATCTGACCTTGCACACTTGCAATGTCGCCGCGGTACACCAGACAAAAAGCAGAAGCACAGCTTGCAGCCAATCTGCCTGAGCCAGAAGATCACCAAACACCTGCATGCTGTGGACGAAAACGGAGCATGTATAAAGCACATGTTCCGTCCGTGTTATCTTTCACAGCCTACCGTCCGTCGCTCCTACGACTCTACAAACAGGCTCGTCCTTCATGGGTCCTCGGACGTGTCAGCGCATTTGTGGTCGTATCCCTACCGACGACGCTAACTGATGAGCTTTTCTCGCGCCTCCCAGCTTGCTCTTGGCTTCAGCGTTCATGCGGCCGGTGGTGAGCAGCCAGTTCTGGGCCTCCAAATAGTTCGTCGGGGCAATTCCTCAGCGACCCACGAAACGGCGCAGTCCGCTGAACTCGACACAACACTTGCTGCCAAGGTGCGGAGGGCCTGGTTCCAGTAGAGGGCTGCCTTGTCCTCAGCAATTTGGAGGCTGCTGCGCTTCTTTCGGCGTTTCTCAGCCTTCCGGGTGCAATCGTGCCCAGGCTCGTAAAGGACGGTGGACTTGTCCAAAACACCCTTCTTCTCAGCTCGCACCGCCTGATCGTGGTAGATGACCTAAGTGGAACCAGGCACAACTTAAGATCAAAGGCGGCCGAAAACAGAAGAGCTCGACTAGAGGCTTGGTTCGCTAACTAGGCCGACAAGCGCAGCCCAGGAGCCGCGATGTTGTTGTACGCCTCCCAGGCTACTTCCACGTCTAAAAACAGAAGTCCTAATACCATTACTAGTTGTATATACATATTCAGCAACGATACCAATAATCATGGTAATAAACACTGCCGCTCTTCCAAGCCACTGGCACGCCAACCCCCAGGCCTGGCAAAGCTCCTTGTTCTGGTCCAAAGCAAGGTGGTAGTACTTGACTGCCTCGCAGGTGGCAACTGCCTGCCTCCCTAGGCAACAGGGCAACACACAGTTCGGCCTTCACGTATTCACCGTTGGAGCCGAAGATAATACCCAGGTTGTAGAAAATGTAGCTCCTGTCGATCCTGAATTCTTCCGGACCATGCAGCTATATGTAGCTAAAGCTCGAACCATGAGCATCGTTATGCATCGTTGCACTGCGAAGCAAGCATACGCTCAGACAGTGCTGATTATGCTTGACTGCCAGTGCGTGCTGAGAGACGGGTCTTCCTCCAACTTCAGCGCCTGCCAGAGCTTTACTCCCTGAGACCATGTACGCAAGATGGCGCAGGGACTACTTAGTCCACCTCCGCATAGCTTCGGAGCGCCATGGAATAGTCGCCCGACACCTGCCACTTCGAAGGGATCACTTCGACAAGAAAAGCTTCTTACTTCGACCCACGACTTCGTCTGCATCCGACCTGAGCTGCCATGCCATCACCTCGGCTCGACAGCCACGAAAGCTTCTCGTTCAACGCACACGCCACACTGCCAAGATCTGCCAAGTGCAAGTGGAAGGCGATAAAACTGATAGGCATCCTTCTCTTGCTGAGAGAGCGGAATCAAGCCAATCACAACATCCGTCCTCAGTCTGTCTTGCTTCTTTTCCTTCACTCCATGAACGGAGGGTCCTGTGATTGAAGCACGCCTTTTCCCGGTGTCTTCACTTCTTCCTCTCGTTGTCCGTGTGTCGTTTGTTTTGAATTGGTTCGAGCATCTGTTTTTACGATACCTTCATGTCTTGAGAATTACTCCACCTTGAAGCTCCCTAGCAAATCTGGGGCATTGCTAAGTTTTCTGAAGAGGCATCTAAGTCCTATGGCAGCAAAGGCTCATGGCGGTGAAGGCCTTGTCAATAAAGTTGTCACCTCAAGTGGTACGGAGATTTCGCTGTTTCTTATCCATCTTCTAAACCAGGCAAACTGAAAGTGCGGAGAAAGCGCTCTTGTCGTTCACGCTGACTGCTTGCATCTGCCTGCGGGCAGTGGCCAAAGCAGGCACAGATAACCCAAGCGCTTCACCCGTGTCTGGGCTTCCCGACACGCGCGGCTGGGCAGCACTTCGGCCGGCGGCAGACACGAAGCTGCGCGCAGCCGAGAGACTGAAGATGCCTAGCAAAGGGGAGTCACACGCGCCGGTGCAGCGCCCATCGGTTTGAGTCGATAGTCGTGAGCGGGGCTTGCTCAACGACTGCTGGGCAACTGGGCTTCAGATTGAGGTGCCTTATCGTTGCAAGGGGCGAGCCAACTAAACGCCATGGCGCCATCCAGCTCATTCAACTGCACCCGGTCTTTTGTCGAAGCGCGAGGAGCTAAAGGCCAACAGCAAACAATCCCTAGGACGACGCTACGGTTCAGAAGCCTGTCAGCAGCATGGTGAGGTTGCTACGCTTGTTGCCTATAGAGCAGAAGGCACAATTGCAGGTCAACTTCCACCAGGTGCTTGCAGACTGTTCAATGATCCTCCCGCTTTGATGAAAGGTCTGCCGAGCTGTGCAGCCACGGTTGCCGGCAGCGACAGCTGCCAGGCAAAGGGCTCGTCGCAGCGGTGCAGCCATGAGTCCTGTTGAATCCCCGTCAGGGTTTTGATGATAAGATGGCAATGCCACGCTCCCTCCCTGCACGGCCTGCTGTCAATGAACGCCGGCCAGGTCACAATGCCTTCTTTCGAGGCTGACTGCTCAGTCTCGAGCCGAAATTTGAAGAGCGACCGCGGCTTTTCCTACATCATGCCCCACCACTCGATGATGCTAACGCAGCAAGCCCCTCTACTCTACTCACTACTCATATATACTTATTATGCAAAGCTCATCACACCCCACCCCAAGCGAGTTCGCTGAAAACAAGTTCGGGTTCACTGGATGAACCTTCGCCGCGTGCTGGGCTACTGGCTTTCTGGAACTGTCGGATAATGGCAAGGGCTCTCCTGCAGCAGCAAAGGTGTCGAGGTAGGTAAACTATGGATGGAGCTCTGCAGAACTTCATAGGTGTGATGTCGTCGTGCGTCAGCCTTGCCTTGCACGGCCCATCCCGGCCCCTTCCCCGACAGGCCTGGCGAGCTTCTCCAACTCCTCGCGGTTGCGCTGGTCCGCCGTCATGCGCTGCCGCTTCGTGAATTGGCCTCGGCGAGGTCGCTTTGCGGGGGCCTTGCGGCTTTAAAACACAGGGGCACCGGCTGCTCTGCGCCGTCGCTCGTTCTGCTGTCTTCAGCTTCGAATACCTTACCAAAGCACGCTGCACTGATGTGCCCCCCGGACATTCCAGGGCCGAGCGGCATTGGCCTGAAGACCTCCTCCAGCCAATGCACGACCTCTGCGTCGGCTTCCTCCTGTGGGAAGACTTTTGTGCAATAAGCAGTCAAGCAAGATCCAGCAAGCAAAACCCTGCGGGTCCTTCGCATCAAACATTGCTTTTCTGGAGCTTGCAATCTTCTGGTTGGCCTCCTCCGACCTGTGGGGTTTGGCTTGTTTTGAAGGCTCTCTCTTTGCAACAGCAATGGGTGGCCGGCGTGGCTTCTATCGAATCGAGCTTTGCGATCCTGGGCAGGGCAGGCAGTACTGCAAGTACAGCCTCCAACGAAAGGGCAAGCAGATGGTGCAAAGACCTTGCATGTGCAACTCCTGTCGCTTGAAAGCCAAGCGTCAGCTCGCTAGGTTTCTGGTCTGGAGCTTTCAATGCTTCAGCAGCCTCCTGCGTGGGGCGATGCAGGACTTCGACTTGCACTGACTACGCAAGCCAACAGAACTGCGACCATCCAAGCGAGTCATCTCGGTTTTACTCTTTGTGACGCTTCCGGCGTTTGCCTTCTGGAGTTCCGTCCTGAGGTCGCACAGGTCACGGCACATGCAAGAAAACAAGCCAGTCACGACACGCAACTTGCGTAGGAGACCAGAGTACACGTTTCCCTGGCTTGTTAGCACCGGCACTTCGATTAAACATTACAGATGTAGAGACACAAGGAGCCTTCTATGAGCCATGGAGTGTCTTTACTGCAGCCAAGCTGCCTCTGGTGGAGGAAGCTGAGGCACCTGACACGATCTGAGAGCTAAGCCTTGGAGCTGAGTCTATGTCGGAAGGCCTCGTCCCAGAGTTCCTCCTTGTCTTTCGCTTCCTTCTTGGCTTTCCTCTTGATGTCCCTGATGAACGAGGGACACGCAGGCCTTGGCTGGAAGAAGGCACCCCCATTTCCCAAGCATGGCCCAAGATGCAGCAAGGCTCTGGACTTCTTGATTCTGGATTACCAATGTCGAGTGCAGCCAGGCAACACCTCGAGCTCCGTGGCATCCGAATGCCAGTTGGAAGGTGGCGGCGCATTCTTGGCAGCCTCGATAGAGGGAAACCGGCGCAGAACCTTAGCTCCGCAACCAGCAAACAATATCAAAAGCTGCTGTCAACATGGGGAGTTTGGTTTAAATTTTGCAAGGAGACTTGCAGATGTTTTGTCGGATCCTTCTAGCATGCCTTGGTCCTGTTTGGCACAGAGCTTAATATAACGAAATTAGCTCCGAGCTTGTCGTGGTGCATATAACACAAATGTTAGACGGCACCCTGCAGTCCCGGCCCACATGCCTCTAGCCGGTGTCATTCATGGCAATGCGGGCTAAACAAGCTCCTACACGAGTCCGGGCAACTCGCTCGCATCCATGTCAGCACCGTTCAATGGAAACTATTTGGGTGCCGGAACACCACCCTGAGGACATGGCCATTAATGTCTCAAAAAAAGCACGCACAGTCGAGCCCGGTGGCATAAGTAGGTACATCTGCCAGGCGCAGGATATCCCCCTCGCGGAGCTGCAGGACCGCGTCTTTGGCTATGCGCTGCCCGTTGACATGTGTGCCATTTTTGGACTTGTCTTTGACGAATACGGAGAGATGTGCCGCAGCGTGCTGCTTCCATGGAACCATCAAAAAGAGCTCCGCGTGCTCCTTTGATATGCCATCATGGAAGATATGAAGGTCGCATTGCATCGAACTCCCAAGCACAAAGTGGGAAGCTCCCCAAGGTGCCAGGAGAAGACGTCGCTTTGCAACAGCTGCAGCGGAGAAGGACTGGAGTGGGAACAACTCGAAGATCGGGCCATTGGATGCGTTTTCTGGCCGCGGTGGCAGTTCTGATGAGATGCCATCGAGCCAAAATTTGGACTTTTTGCCCTCCTGCTCCGTGACACGCTTGAGTAGGTTTCCGTAAGTTCCGTAGACTGCACGCACCAAGGATAGATCCCTCTTACCGGGCTTTCCTGACAGGGGATTGTTCAAGCAGCGCCCGGTGAGCTTCAAGTAAGCAGACTTTGGCCCACCTTTGGCATAGCGCACCACCAGCTGCACTGTCTCAGAGGCCTCCCCATGCCATGCAAAGCTAGCTTCCATGACCTCGCCAAAGACTTGCGCAAAGTCATGCCAGTGACTGCCAGCGGCACAAGCAACAGGAGGATTGCTTGGCAGCTTCCCTTTCTCAAAGGCCCAGTGCGCCGGTAATGTAAGGCTGACAGAATCGACTGGAAGCTTCTTGGGATTCCAGCTCTCCTTGAGGTAAGGGACATGGTTGTGAGAGGCAGTGTCGAGGGTATCCCGCCAGCTCACCGTCACATCGTCCAAAAGCTTCAGGTTTTTCCATGTTCTGCGCAGCTCAGTGCACTCTTCCGCCTTTGCAAGGAGGCAGACGAAGAGCCGCCGGGTACTGTCGAAGTCCTCCGCCAGGATGGACACCACTGCTTCAGCGCCCAAAGCTTCGGTCAGCTTCGTGGTCACCTCCCTTTTCAGCTTGGAGACCGAAGCTTCACCCTCAACCTTTATGTCAGCCCAAATGCAGGCGCCAACTTCAACTGCCTTTTTTCGCCAGGATGCCCACCGCCGCTCCCACTGGAGAGAGGCTCGCTTAGATGGCATCTCACTGCCCAGCTGTCCGTGAGGCGATGCCTTGGACGCCTTTGTCTCCGGCCCTCTCGGCCCTGGCCCAGATGTCTTTGCTGTGGCTCCGGCGGTTTCGGGGACGTTCGCGGCGCTCGCCGGAACCTTTGGCGCTGCGGTCGGCTTCGCCTGCGCTTCCGCCAGATTTGGCTTCGCAGGTTGTACTCGCGCGGCGGCCGGTGGAGCTTGAGATGCCTTGCTCCTCACTGGCGGCGTGAAGGGCTCTGCACGGCCCGGGCGCATTGCGCGAAACCGAACTAACTACTCTTTTATGTCCCGTCTCCACAACCCGAGATCCTTGAGTGTATGGTCTTCTGCGGCTGGGTTGCCTGGCTCGTGAAGCCGTCTTGGCCCATGGTGCTGGGTTGCTTCTGTTCTGAGCTTGCGCTGCCATGGTGCCGAAGCCAGCTACAAAATCCAGAGCGGCAGCGGCATGATGACGAATTCACAGCTGAAGTTCAAGTTCGACATGCCGAGTGCTTGCGCTGCACTGCTGCATTCAATGCAATCAGAAATTCAGCAGCAGCAGGTGGCAGCAGGATGCTTAAATCCCCTCGGTGGGGAGACACCTGGAGCTGCGTGCAAGACAACTCAATCTCGTCAATCGCCTTTGTGATCTCCTGTGCTCTTCTTCGCCGGAGCCACGAAAACACCAACTCACAGCTGGAGGCTGCCACACGGCTTTACTACCCCACCTCAATTCGCCCCTTGAGCTTGTCCTCAAAGAAAAAAGGCGTGAAAGACCACAAAAAACGGAGCGAGGCCCGGGGCCCAGGCTTTCAGTTTCTCCAGCTCCTTCTCGCGCTCTTCGCGGCGCTTCTTCCGCTCCAGATCGATCTTCTTCTCACGCAGGATGCCGACCTGAACCTCCCGAAGCGAAGAGAGCATAAGACGAGGCCATCATCACCCGCTATAGCCGCTATATTGCACTTTAGAATGCTCCTGCAACTTAGGAGGAACCTGGAGAGGCTTCAAAGCTCTGATTTGTGGATTTAGATTTTTCGCTGCTCTTGCCCGGAAATCAGGTGAGCATCCATGCGGAAACGAAGCGTTGACGAGATACTTGACCGTCTGCAACAGCCGTTGGAAGACGGATGAGGAATGTTGGAAGAGTCCTGCGGTTTTGACTTCGATGAAAATCGGCCTGTTTGCCGCTTGGGGCGTCTAGAAATCAGAGCGACGAAGAGAAGGCGGTAGGGGGGCGCATTTGTAGTACGGTCCCTGGTCATGTGCTTCATCAGCAGCCCTGACATCACTTAAGTGGCGAAGCAGGGGGTGGCTGGCCCAACTTCATCGAAGCAACGGGGGGTTCACGTGCGCTGGTTACAAAGTTAGAGCGGCAGGGGGGGGAATAGAGACAGAGGGTTGCAGAGGGTGATGGAGAGTAAGGAAAGTTGAAAGCAAAGGAGACAGAAAGCCTAAGCCCTAACCAAACCCGATAGCTCCTGAACCCCAGGCCCTAAAGCCGTAAACCCTGAACCCCAAGCCCAAAACCTCTAAAGGGTCTGGCTGGTGGCCTTGGCTCGCTGGAAATCCTCGGTGCGGACGCCCTTGGCGCCCTCGGCAGTGAGCAACCTCAACGGTTCGCAGCTGCAGAATCACGGCGACACAACCCGACCCATGATCGGCTTTTCTGAGTCTGCAACCGGAACATCCCGTCCACCTTGACACACCAGCGTGCCAAAAGCGCAGCAACGGCTTCCCCCGTTTGGGTTCCCCGCCGAGGCGGCTGTTAAGGTGCACTTGAGCTCCGCCTGCGCGTACCTGTATTGCGATATGTTGCGACTGTGCAGGGCTTCTGGGGTGACGTAGGCTTAAACTATCGGCACCAGAGCTATGCATCCATGAAGTCATGCGAAACTCAAGAGATGTAACTGCATTAGTGGCCAGCACTGTCTCTCTCTGCCGCTGCATCCACACGGTCTCACTAGGTGGGGCAACACAGCACCCGCAATTCTGCCCCACGGTTTAGCCCAAATTCAGCCCCTTTCTGATTCTGAAGAGTCCCTTTGAAGTTGAAGGCCTGGGTTTGAGCCGTAGCACTGTGCGTGGCAGCAAATAAACTGCCCACAATTTGCTGGATGAAGGCCCGTCTTCTGCTCACTCGATGTACTCACGCCTCTCCGGGGCACTTCTTCAACTCTGCCTTCTCCAGCATGCCGTCCTGCAACTTGCAATCTCACGGAGTTTGTTGGGTGCTCTTTTGGCACTCTCGCAACTCGGACAGGGCCTGACGAGGTCTCTCGGGTTCTCTTTTGGGGTTTAGTCTTGAAGCTTGGGTATATAGCAGAATCAGACCGTTTGCTGACGCACCCTTTTTCCGCTCGTCAGCAGGCCTTGTCGCTGGTCGCGGCAGCTGAGCTGAGGAAGGAAAGTGGAAGAACTCTCACAGCATCAAGCCTTCCTCATAAAGCACTGTAGTTGCCCGTATACAGTATACTAAAACATATTACAATATAACGGAATATAACAACACTCAATATAGGAGAGAATGCCATGTGACGTGGTACAGTAGATTATGTTCTTGGCTTCAACTTTCCTCTTTGCATCACGCGGGTGCCCTCAGCTCGAGGCTCGATCCTGAGAAGACGCAGAGGCTCGACTTGTCGGTCTGAACAGGCTTCAACACGGAGCGAAGACAGCAAAACCTCTCCTTGCCTGCATCTGTCATGCGGCTGTAGCGGCAGAACGTTCTGCCTCCAAGAATCTGCGTGGAGCTGAAATGGGTCAGCCAGCATGGGGCCAGCTGCTCTACGCTTAGAAACCGCAGCTTCGCACGGCCTGCTTCTGGAACGCGGCAATCATCTCGCGCAGCTCCTTCGAAGGTAGGATACTTCAAGGGCATGCTCATGTCGCCCCCGCATGCCTTCTCGGCGTCGTCTTTGCGCTTCTCCAACTCCTGACTGGCCTTCTGCATCTTTGGCAGCTCCTCCCACCCAGAGTCTTCCAGACTCTGCACTTCACATGCTTCGGGCTTTGGGATGTTTTTGCCCAAGTCCTCATCTATGCTGTCCATTGTCTGCTTCATCTCGTCCTTGGCATTGTTCTCGAAGACCACTAGTCACTAGACACAGCTACTCCTTCACCACATCTCGGTCTAGGCTGTAGATCTGTCCATCTATCCGTCTATGCAGGTACACGCCAGCATGCGACCGTAAACCCACTGCAAGCTTCGCTAGCACAGGTGATGACGGGCTGATGCCGACCCCGCTGCCGAAGCGAAGACTCCGGGCCTATGTCTACACCTGCACAAAAATTGCCCTCCACACACAGATGGAACGTCTTTCAAGCAACGGCTCTAGAATTGGCTGCCGGTCACCCAGCAGGAAGCAGCGGCCCACCCCACGGTAGAGTTTGGTATCCTCCGGCGTGGAAGTGACTGTCCTTGGCTTGCGGCTTCTCTACCAGAGCAGGTTTCTGGCTTCCTCCAGGTGGCTGCTGCGTGAGCTCCAGCCGAACTCGTTGCCGCTGCTTGCTGGCGAAGGACGCCTCTTGACGGATCGGGCTCAATAGTCGAAATCTTCGGCGGCTACGGCGAAGTATCGAATCTCCCCTTCGTGTTCCTGAAACTTGAACACGCAGTTCCACCGGAGCCTGAAGTCTAGCCAGCTGCTCACTCAATCCAGAGACCTGCCAGAGACGCAGGGGCATCGCTGGGCAAACTCTGAGGTCTAGTCAAAGGCAGACCTTCTCCTGGACTGCCATGGCTTCGTCTGCGTTGAAATCACGGTTGGCCATCGTCCGGGCCTCTGCTCGCCTCGGGCACCAGAGGGTCGGTCACTTAGGGCTTTGTTCCCTTAGGGTTTAGGGTTTAGGGGTTTAGGGTTTGGGGCTTAGGGTAACAATTCAGGGAGTTCTTGGACTCTTTGGCGCCTCTGCTGCTGCCCTGCCAACTTCTCGGCACAAGAGTCCCGGAGCTTCATGAGATCCGAGTCTCCGGGCCTTACGAGCAAGACTCATTGACACTTCCCTACCATAGATGATCATACTGAGGCTGTGACGCCTGCTTCAGCCCTGCTTCGCAGAAGTCGATTCCATTCCGACAGAGGTCCAAGTGAAGCGAGGCTCTGGCCGCACGCCAGTACGCCTCAACGGCACGGCAGACGAAGCTTCCTTTCGGACTTTAGGATCGCGTGCCACATGCAGAAGCTGCCTTGATGTTCTTCGGATCCTGCTCTATGGCTCTTCGGCAATCGTCAACCTGCCCCGATGGCTCAAGTCTCACTCAACCTGCCCCGATGGCTCAAGTCTCACTGCGCCAGTTGGACTCGAACAGCAGCAACACGAGAAGGGCGCACCGCTTCCACGAACTGCCGCAGGAGCAGCCGCACGTGGGCACGATTGCCTGTGGATGTACCCCCTGACTTGCTTGAGATGCAACTCTTTGCTGTGCTGTTGTTTATTGGGCCGCAGTGTAGTATATGATGTAGGCTCCAGAAGCGGCTCCAAGCTTTGTTTGAAATCTGCCCTGTCGAGGGAGTGATGCTGAAGGGTCACAGTTCCATGAAACAGCACATGTAGCCTTGCAGCCAACCAGTGAACAAGCCTCTCGAGGCCAAGCCTTTTGCTTTCTGATGTGTTCACGCGAGATTCGGATCCTGCTGCGCTCGTAACTTTGCTGCTATCACTACATGTAGCCTTGTTGTGCGTGCTGGAGGTTTACTTGCCAGTGGCTGCAGTGCTCTCTCGACATGTTTCGCTGTTCGAAGAACCTGTGCGTTTGTAATATGTCTCACATTCTGGAAATAAGCTGTGCAGGCATTCCTACATGGTTGCACACTGCTATATTCTGCGGGCGGACTTTTGTGTGCTGTTGTGTGCGGTATCATCAGGTCTTGCATCCTGGGTTTTTGTCAAACCTCATGGTGTTAAACATGTTCGGCTCATCGTGTTGCCATAAGTTGTTGGACACATGCATCTGTTCATTTGCAGCCATGTACTGCTGCATAACCTGATACTGCCTTCCTAAACCCTCGAAACCTAAACCCTAAAAAACTCCAGGTCTCCTACGGCCTGGAAGCCGAGAAGAGAGAAGCTCGAGTTGAGCATCTCCAGTTTCCAACGAGCCCCAAAGCAGGCCGGTTTAGGGCTTTTTTCCCTCCCACTTAGGGTTTAGGGCTTAGGGCTTAGGGGCTTAGGGCTTAGGGTTTAGGATTATGCGCTTTTATCTGCCATCCTATTTTTTGTAGTGCACTATCAAGAGGAAACACAACAAAAGAAAGGCCCGTTAGTGCATGTGGTTCGGATCCAATGATGTTGTCGGGGTACTGTAAAGCTGCGCATTCAGCTTCGGATCGCTGCACCGCACTTCCAAGCCTCAGTCAGGAATGGCATGAAATGCAGCATGCTTGAGTCGTGTACCATGCTTTACTCTATGCATTCACGCGTTTTCGCTGCGCCAGGTTGGTCTTTGCGAGCAGCCACGGCCTTGCACTGTGGTCCCGCGGCAGAATAGCTGTCAACCTGTGCTTTCTGTGGGAAAGCTGAAGGCGGAGGCATCCTTGCCCCGGGCACCACACGCTCGTGGGCTCAGCTGCAGCCATGGGGTCGTTTCGCACCTTCGCCGCCTCCTCGCCACTGCAGTCTGTCTTCAGGTGAGCCATCTGCGGAGCACGGGCGCCGCATGCTCTGGCTTGTGAAGCTTCGCCGAACGCGGAGAATTGGCATCAATACCGCCAAGCAAGTGTGCGATTTGTGATGCTGTCGCTCCAGGTCGGCATGTGAAGACCAAATGCCACATAATCCTACCAGGGTCAATGCTGCATGCTTCATCGCACAGCTGCCAAACATCGGCTGCAGGACCACACCCCCACTACACAAAACCCATCTCAAAAACAAACTTTGAATATTCCCCCCTAAACCCTAAGCCCCAAACCCCAAAGCCCCCTTGGAGTCAAAGTGCACCGGCCCAAAATACCTCAGGTCCTTGGCCACATGCCGCAAGACTCGCTCCAGGGCCTCCTGGAAGCCGCAACGGAGACCCCCAAAAAGAAGTACGATATATATATATATAGATATAGAAAAAGAAATAGATATAGATATAGATAATATAGGTATATAGATATATAGATATAATAGATATATAGATATATAGATATATAGATATAGAGATATATATATATATAGAGATATAGACCATGCGATGACGGTTTAGGATTTTTGCCTCCCACCTAGCTAGGACGAGCCCGCATTGCAGGGTACCATTTAGGGTTTAGTATTTAGGCTTTCGACTCACACACTCGCACAACGGCAGGCATGAGCTTGCTACTTGCACATGACGTCCGCAAAGCAGCTAGAGAGCCAACAGAAACAGCAACGCACCTGCCCAATAAAGGGGGCCATAGAACATAGAGGGTTTAGGGCTTAGGGTTGCACGAGTTTGTCAACCTGTATAGACTTGAATCTATCTGCTCACATGCCTGTTGTTCTTTCTTCTTTCTGGCCCTTGTGCCTGTGATATGCCCGACCCGCCGTTCCTGCATGGGCAAGCAATACTCATCCTCATCCTGCTCTTTTATTTTTTTTTGCTTGGGAGCCCTGTCCGGTGGACCATGGGGAGGGAATGTGTGTAGTTAGGTCCCCCGGAAATCTCGTTCCGAAACCTAGGTCTGAATGATAATTCAGAGCCGCTTCACTGATTCACGCTTCGACTCCGTACTAGGGCCAGCTCATCTGGAGTGTCCTCGAAATTCCAAACAGTCAATCTCCCTCTCCCTCTAAAGTATCGTGGGGTGCATGTGGAAAGCAACGTGAATATGTGCGGGCGAGCAAACAGACCCGATGTGGTCGTCCGACCTTGGCATGGGGTTGCCTCTCTGCCCTTCTCCACGCAGCAAGAGCTCTCTGTCTCATTCTCACTGTGCGAACACATATGGACACATGTGCATGTACCCGCTTGGGCGAGCCGATCTCCTGATCGTAAAACTGAACAAACATGCTGCTGTCATCTTCGCGGTAGGTGGTCGTGCGCTGGGCCGCCAACTTCGTTGCATGACCGGCTGCTGGGAAATATGCATCTGCAAGTGCTTCCGATAGCTCGAACGACAAGCCAAGAACGGCGTGCAGCATCTCGAAGATCTGCCAGTTGACTGCCGAGCGGTCGGATGTCAGCAGGCCAGCAAAATCGATGCGCTGCCAGGTCAGCTTACAGCCATGGCTCAAGTAGAGAGATTGTGGAATCCAGTGATCATTCACTGACATTCCAAGTGTGGGCAGCTGCGATGCGAAAGCACGAAATGCCCGCACCTGCTCTCCAACGGGACTTTTTGAAGTCACCGTCTCCCAGCCCTGCCGATGAGTCTCTGAGCAGAGGTTGCTAAATCGCATGCACTTGTCCATGAACGCAGAGAGGAACCGCTCCAGTGGATCACGCAAGAAAACTGCGAGCTTCCACTCGGGCTGCTTCCAGTAAAGCTGGTTCACGCGAAACCGGGTGCCGACTTCGTGCGCACGGAACTCTGTCTGCACGATGTCACTGTAGGTCATATTGTTGCCATCCAGGCGATGATTCAGGAGAAAAAACTGCATGAGACCCACCTTAGGAATAGAGCAGAGGGCGTACCGATACTGCTGGTTGACGTGCATCCGATAGATGTAGGCTCCCCATAGATCACGGAAAAAGTCCTGGGTCGCCTTCCGTGCAGTAGAAGTCCAGAAAGCCGACTGGGCCGGCCAGGCAGCGGGATCCAAATACCACGCAGGCATGCGGGACTCGCTCCTCAAACGTTCGAGGAGGGTCCCCAGCTGCCGCGCCCTTGCCGCATCTTTAGAGCGACTGATCCGAAGACGCACGCGACTTCGAATCGGAGCTCTCACACCAGCTTTGCCTGAGTGCCCGTGCATCAAAAGCAGAACGTGCCACCCAAGCGATAGCTCACTGGCTCGCGAGCAGTGGCTTGGTACACAAAGGCCCATCAACCGCAGACTCGAGGCGTTTGGAAGAAGCTCAACTTGTCGCCCAACGGCCCAATAGCCCGCCAGCAGCCTGCCTGCTATGCCGGTAGAAGATATGTCCCGGGTCCATTGCTGACTGGCCTCCAGTCCATGTGAGTACAGAATGTAGCGCGCACCCAAACCTATGCACTCCTGCAGCTGTAACCACCAACCCTCTCCGAAGAAAGACTGGCCACTGGCCTTCGCGAAGCGACTGTCCGAGTTGAAGGAAGCCAAGCACCGTTCATGTTGCCTTCCGGTGGCTTTAGCACGGATCCCACTCCTCTCCACCAACAGCTCGTTGGAAATCCATTTCTTCAGTCTTGACCGCACGGATGTCCCACGCACTTCGGCAGCGGCACAACAGATCAGGGCACCCCAACCGGCCACGACAAAGACTGGCTGCATGCAGGGCCTGTTGGTGCAGCCTATTTGTAGCCGAATGTTATTCAATAATCCCTTCCCCTAACATTAAACAGGGGGGTTGCTTCAGTCAGAAAAACCTCGGAAAGTGTGCTTAGTTTTAGGGGTATGTTTATCTCTGCTGCCACTGTTGAGGGGTCGGGCTCTTGCTCCTGCTTTGGCGCTTGCTCCCGCGCTGGCTTTTGCTTTTGCTTCTGCCGCATCTCTTGCACCTGCTCCTGCTCTTGCTGTTGCTCCCGCTGGTGCTCCTGCTCTTGCTCTTACTCCTGCTTTTGCTTTTGCTTTGCTCTTGCTGTGCTGTAAGGGTATTTGGAGCCTCGAAGCCCTGCCCCCTAATTCAGAATAGGTTTTACAGGGCAGNNTGTGTTTAATACAAGGAGGAAGGGATTACCTTCCGGACATCTGCATGACTCCTTGAGCCTGATCCGCTGGCACTGGACCACGCGAATCCGACACTTTCACAAATCGGAGATGCGTTGAACGAGGCATCGGAAAAACATCGAGGTCGAGATCTGCAAGACCAGAGGTTACTCTGCAAATTCCTGGCGCCCCTGCCGCTGGTAAACAGCTCTAAGGCTNNTCGCTGCGGACTTCGTGTTGTCCTGCGACGGCGTGCGGACGAGAAATCGAACTATCGCCTCCTTTCCGGAACTCCACTCCTAGGTCCCAGGTCGTCCTTCAAGCGATCGTTGCCCTTCTTCTTAAAAGCTTCTGCCTTTTGGCCTCGAGAGCTTCCCCAGGAGCCCATCATGGACCGAGCATCGATCTGGGTACTCTGAAAGAAAAAATGGGTACTCTGAGCTGGGCACAAAGCTCCAGTATCGCACTGGGATCCTCTGCGGCAGTTTCGCTGTCCACCTTGTCGCGAGAGCACCACAGACAAATCTAAACCCCTTTTTTTCTAACCAAACCCTTTTGAAACCGAAACCCTAAAGGCCCGGAGAGCGCACTCCCTGCCTCCG
>CAJNJA010028964.1:0-31274 GCA_905231915.1 Symbiodinium necroappetens
CCCCCCCCCCCAAAAAAAAAAGCTTGAACCACATCTAACGTGGCTTCGGAACGAGGCAGCCCTTGTTGCGAGAACGCCGAAGCCCTACACCTTTAAGCCTCGAATCTTACAACAGCCTTACAACCCTATAAACTTTATTCCTGAAGTCTTAGACCCTAAAAAGCACCAGAACACCAAACCCTGTCTGAATCGAAACTCCCCGTCTCCTCAATCTCCCCGCGATCGACCTTGTGCTTCACAAGATCCAGGACCTGGGTGACTCAACAAGGTGCTAAGGCATTATAGTGCTGCCTTAGTAGAGGGTTCTTAGAAGGGACCTAACCTGGCTTATAGGGTTCCAGTAGCAGTGGCAAGTTCTTATGAGGATTCTCCTACAGGTGTTGGGGTTTAGGGTGCCATATGCACCCGAACCCTCCAGCCACAAAACAACTCGTTGACATTCATCAAGCTCCGAGGGCGGCCCCGCGCAGGCTTTCATGCTGGGCCGGGTAGAAGGACGGGAACTGGGCACCAGTGTCCATCATTCCGCCCCCAGCTGCTCGGATTTCAGAAACGCTGCTCTACCCTGCCCCAGCTTTGCTTGCCCGCGCCGAAAGCTCCTTGCGTTCAATCCTGCACTGAAGCAGCACGCTCCGAACACCACCACTCATCCCTTGTCATGTTGAACCCACAAACCCTAAACTCCAAACTCTAAAAACACTAAACAATGTAAACCTCTAACCCCTAAACCCCTCAACCGCTAACCCCCTAAACCCTACCCCCTAAACCCCCCCCCCCTCTCCAAGGGCAGAGCCGACCTAAGGTCCACTTCCAAAGAGGTGATCTTCGTGGCAACGGCCTTCATGCGTTTGATGAGTTTCTTGGGGGGGGGGGGGGGGCTTAGGGACGTTCTGGGTGAAGCTCTTTGTATGACTTCAGCGTTCTGTGGCTGTTGCTGGTGGCTTCCTTTGTGCTTTCGACGGTCTGGATGATTTTGGGAAGAAGTTCCGCTTTAAACCTTTTGTTTTCCCATATGATAATCATAATCGTATCTTGAGTTTGGATTCCGTTTGTCGTTTATAGGGTATTGACTCTTGGAACAAGGCTTTGTTTGTGTTGCTTTGGTTTCGGTCTCAGGGTTCCGGGGCGTAGAGTTTAGGTGGACAAACATCACTCCACTTTGACGGTTTAAGTTTAAGATGTCTGGACTTGGCTTGGCATTTGCGTGCGGGATCAAGGGTTTACTGCTCGACCCAGACCCCTCACATGTAGAATTCGGATTTAGGATTTAGGGCTTGAGGGTCTGGTGATTCGGCAACCGGTGGAACCCTCAAAGTTCCAAACCTCAGACCGAGAATCCAAGCCCTAAGCCAGAAAGGACAGTCTTGATGCCCAGACCCCACCCCTTGAACACAGACCTTGACACGCTCTATCTATATTTATATACTATTACAAGTTTCAAGTATATGATTACTGATATTATTGCTATTCTCATAACATGACAAGATCTTGCCGCCTACGTCCTACATCCTGCTCTCTGCCATGCCTGGTGCTGTCCCGCCAACTCGGCCGACAAAGCGAGCTGCTCCTGACAGTTAAGTTGCTTTGGGTTAACAAGATTTCACTTTTTGTGGGCTTCGGGTGTAGGAATTAAGGCTTGGGTCATCGGTTTCGGGTTTAGGACTGAAGGTTTAGGTCTTTCTGCGCCTTCCGGATCTTGAAAGGGGTTTGGCATGGACGATCGGGTCTGCACTAGCTCCAGTTAGAATCAAGGGGCATGGCGTGTATCGGGCCTGGGTTCAAGCCACAAGTAAAGCTTTAAGGACAAACCTACGCAGTAAGCACAGAGGACATCACTTCTATGGAGTCTTGACCACATGCCCATCTCGCTTGCAGAACAACGTCCAGGCGAAGACTGCTCCCTCCCACCACGACTGCAAACCCCGAACCAAAGCCCGACCCAGAAAAGATCTCTCTCAAAGCCAGAAACTCTACCAGAATACGAGCCCTAAACCCTAACCCCAAAAGCACTGAAAGATGAAAATCGAGGGAACTGCTCGCCTCGAGCTCTTCTCGGCTGGCTTTGCTATCCAAGGAGTGGAGCACCTGCGGTTTCAGGAAACAAGGGACAGATGTAACCCCAACCCCCCAGGTACCTACTATATAGGGTACTAGAGCCCCTAGGGCCCTATATAGTAGGTACCTGGGGGGACAGATGTAAGATAAAACCCTGAATAGTGGGACCCTTACCAGCCGTGTTTGAACGTACCCCCCCCCCTCTCCGGCCCAGAACAACAAAATAAACCAGGGTAAGATCTCTGTTGCGAAGATCACGAAAAGCGAAGCCCCTAGTTCTAAGAACCCGCAGGAGTGAGTGGAGCACCCGTGGCGGAGGATGCAGTTGCAACACCCTGGGACCCAGCTGTGGAAAGTGGAGGCATGCGAAAGAGAGATGGGTAAAAGTTCGTGAATAATCAGAAAGTATATATATATGTATAGATATGCATACGCCTAATTATGCCCTGTAACTCAGCACCACGGCCTTCCCAAGTCGCTCTAAGCACTGCGTGGAACGGCTTACAATCCGAGAACGAAGGCCCAACTCTTGAAATCTGAAGTTCCGCATAGACCCCTGATTGATGAACGATCCTAATCTCCCTGATATATATGGGCAATAAGAAGCCCTGGGGAATAATGTTGGTAATTATTCAGGCCGCTGCTTAGAACACTCCCAAGCCCAACTGAACCCTGGCCTGACGGATGGAGTGTTCCAGTTGGTCGGTCTTCGCAGTGAGAGCCTCCGTGAAGGATCAGGGTTTCTTGACACTCACACTTGGACAAAGCCAGGCAAGGTCTGCAGACGATACGGAATCAACTGCACTGGTTCAAGGACTAGTTTATTATAGGGCTTCGAAGGAGACGTAGTAAGTAGGATGTGTTGCGTTTTTAGCATGATCGGGGTACGAGCTTGGGATGTTACAGTGGCCTATTTAATTCCCACGGTATGGTACTTAGACCCGGAACTGTGAAGGTTTCGGCTTGATGTCTGAGTGTCTGCGAACTTAGAGCTTCGGGCTCTTCGGATGTAGGGATGGATGAATCCCAAGTTGTCTCTGTAAATCAATATATATATATATATATAATTTAGGCGGCAGGTGTCGACATCATAGGCAGCCTGAAGACTAGATCAAAGAGGGGTACTGAGTAACAAAAACAAGGCTTTCTGGTTCACGGTTGTTTAGCAAGGTCTATTGAGGATCGTGTAGGACTGCCAAAGAAGAGTGCATTACCATGCTATCACTTCGGGCCTAGAGGATGGTTCAAACTTTCTGAAAACACTCTCAGGACCTGTATGCTGTGGTGTAGAGTACTTATGTTCCAGAAGACCTGTGCAAGTCTCGATATCTGGTAGCGGATGCTGGTTTAGAGCGAGCAACAATCAGAATGATGAAGTCTCGGCGATTTCGCAGTCTTTTGAACCTGCATATCGCCCCCAAGACTCTAAACAAAAAGATCCTGAACTCTAAACGGCCCTAAACCCTAAGTCCTCAGCCCCAAACCCCTGAGCCCTCAAGCTCAGAGAAAACCCAAACCTGTGAACGGCGAACCTGAGACCCGAAGATCAACGGAAAGCGTTTGGAATCCCCCCCCCCCCCATATACGGTTCCTTTAATTTAGGGGCCGTAATGTTAGAATAGGCTTTTGGGCCCCTTCGTAATGGCATAATTTATGAATAGTAAGGGATTGGAAGGGATAGTATTGGTGATGTTTTAGGCTTCTATATTATTTGCCTGGCCGGAAAAGGTTGCCGTTTTGGCTGAAATGCTCTGGCTGGCCACATGTTTTGTAAAACCAGAGGTTCCGAGTGCCGAAGGGAAGCATGCTCTACGGTGCGCGTTAAACCGTGTACCCCCAAGGCTTTTTCTACATTTTTGAAGCTCCTGGATTAGCCAGAAGAAGGTGCAGGATTTGGTGCTTAGAGCCCTGAAGATCAGTAACAGTATGTAGAAGCGACATGTAAAAAGAGCATTTCAGTTTGCATAAGTAGACTCGAACGCCGTCGTATCGAAGGATCTGTCTTAAGCGCATCAGCTTTGCATTAGGAATCGGCCACTTCTTGCGCGTCCTCCCCACCGGGTCCCGGAGGAGGTGAGTCGCTACCTCCGCGGAGCGTGAAGACGTGTAGCGCGGCGGCTCTGTGGGTTTAGGGTTTATAGGGTTTATAGGGTCTAGGGTTTAGGGTGGGCTTTGGGACGGGGGAGCTTCAGGGTTTCTTAGCACTTGCCTGTAGCGGGCCACTGTTCCTTACAGTCAACCCAAACACAAAACACCGTAGAACAGATGAGCCAAAACACATACTCTGCCGATAATTGGACTCCTTGGGATTCAGGTGGGGTGGAGATGTGTGTGCTGATCCGCAAGATCGGGTGGTGTGGGCGCTTCGACGACCCAAGCCCGGTCAGATCTCCTGGAAGCAGGGGCAAGGGTAAAGATAGAAAATCCAAGAGAGATAAAGGAAGAGAGAGACGGTGGAGTCGCGCAGAGCACGAGCAGCTTTCTGAAGCCACTGTCAAGTTGGGTACTTCGAGATTTGGGCAAAAAGTGCAGAAATCCTTCGCCTGACATCCCGAAAGCAGCCAGAGTCTTAGCACCCAGCAGCCACTATCAACCATACATCTGGTAAGTTGGCTATATAGTTTAGGGTTTGGGTTTAGAGTTAGGGGTTTATAGGATTCAGGGTTCAGCCTCATATGTATCGATATCCGAGCCCTGAATCTTAAATGCTACACTCAAAAAGCCTCCCGAAACCTAAACCAAACAACGCCAAGATGCCCGAATCCTAAATCCGGAGCCCTAGCCAGGGCCCGCACGACAAGGCGACATCTCACCACGGCAAGGGGTCGCGTCCTCCAAGTGCGCGGAACCCAAAGACTCCGAAACCCCGAATCGTTTTTGGGTTTTCTTTTGGGGATTAATGGGGTAAAGCCCTGAGGTTGCGTTGAGCCCAAGAAACCCTGCACCCTAAACCCGCAACTCAGCGAGCTGGAAAGAGGTGCTTAAACAAAAACAAATCCAAGAAACGGGCGATATAAGAACACTCTAAACCAAAGAAACCCATTGTTACGGCCCCTGTCGTATGCTTAAGTTCACGGCGCTCACGGGCCTTACTCGAGTACGCGCTGTACCGAGACCCTCAGCGTCATTGTGTTAATCATTACCATTCACTTTGTTTCTGTTACCTTTATAGTTCATAATCAATATTCAATAGTGAACTACCTAGATCTACCTAGCGTGGGGAGACACTAGCCGGGTAACCCATACAAGGAAAGACTCAGAGCCTGTGCGTGATAGTCTTACTTCAAGAGCATGCCTCAACATATAAGGAGGAACCCTACAATGCCACTCTCCGAAATCCCTAAGCCCTAATTTTGCGGACCTCTTCCATACATGTCACTACTGCCAGCCAAGCCCGTCAATGCAAAGGCAGAAGAAGGCCTAACCAGAACCCTACATGCCGAAGATGGCCATCCCCAACAGAAAACCCGGCTCCCTTAGTGCGGGGTTTCTTTGGTTTAGAGTGTTCTTATATCGCCCGCTCCCTTACCAAGTCGTTCGACAGCCACGGCTCAGGAGCGGACCGCCTTTTGCTGCAAGCCCTCCACGACCACGAGGACCTATGAAGAGGTTTAGGGTTTAGGGTGTTCTTCCTGCTTCGCCTCGTGCATTGCTGGGGCTTTAGGTGTACATAGTGTTAGATAGGGGTTAAGGCTAAGGTAATGTCGCAGCCCAACGACCCCTCCCCTATGCCAACTTAATCAACCAAGAATACTATGACTGGTACAAGGAAGACACTACTGCATAGCGAACTGTAAGAACAATACAGGCCAGAATGGGTAGAAGGAGTATTCCTTCAGGATCACAGATATATGTTGGCAGTAGAGAAACCCCACCAAGCCCTGGTCCAATGATTCCATCTTCCCAAAACCATACATAAGGACCCCAGACGAAGCTATAGACAACAACGCTTATCTTCAGGAAACGCGACCATCCTCAGAACTTCTCCTAATCCCTAAAGCCTACAGAAAAAAACTGCTTCTGGCAGGGGACACTCTCCAAGTTCTGCTCTAGGAGGTCCATCTTCTCCACTTTGGCCTGCCATTGTTCGAGACCCACCCAATCCCTCAGTCCATGCCCCAGGTTTTGTTGTCTATGGTTTGGGGTCTAAGGGTGCAGTAGTCACGAAGGGTTAGAGTCTGGGATTAGGGGCTTGTATGGCTGCGGGGATTCATGGCTCGAGCTTTGGATTAAGGAGCGTAGCGCGTAAAGTTAACGGCCCGCAATGTGGTTTTCGAAGTTCTTTCAAAAGGGGTTTATGTCGATTATAGGAAAATTGAAAGGGTCTGCCTTGGAATTCACTCTCCGTGACCATGGTGTATTGTGGCCTAAACAACTGGATCAACGAAAGCAGCACCTTATTTTGCACTGAGCGGTGTGACAAGCATTAAGGACTCAAAACGAAAAAACGTCGCACATTCTCCTCTAGAGCATCCCGAGGAAAGGAGATCTGTCAAGGACGGATTCTCGAGTCTCTCTGCGGCACATACACGCCACGTACTGAGCCTATCGAATCTTCTGGTTGCGGGGCTTTGGGGTCTCAAGAGCAACCGGCAGGGCACACTCTGCAGCGCACGAGCCGACGTTCGGAAGCATGCAGGGCTGTTAGTTTTAAATTGCTCTGCGTGCAGGGGTTCGAGCTACAGGGCTGGCTGTGCAGCTGAACTGCACGCTTAGGCTTTCGGTGTTAGAAGCCGAAATTTTGAAATTTCAACCACAGCTAGGCTAAGCCATGAAGCAGGGAAGGTTGTAGTTTGAGGTACACTCCAAAATTAAGGATAATGTAGCATAGATGATGGAGAAACTAAGCATTTATATGGCTTAAGGATACCTTAAGGTCTGTTCCTTCATTGAGGAATCTTAGGTTTTTCTTGGGAGCAGCCTCCCACTCCCGCCGAAGGGAGGCACGATCGTTCTCAAGGCTGAAGTGAAGCCTTGAAGGGATGTGGGATTTTAAATCCTAAACCCTGAACCCAGGCGTGGTGCTGTATGGCTTTACATGATGTCGTCATTCGTGGGATGAACCAGCGTTGTAGTAGGGTTGCTGTACATGTAATGATTTCTACTTTCTGGAGAGCTTGAAGGGGGTTCGCCGGGTCTTATGCGAGCCTACAAGCTTTTATTGACGGATCTTCAAGCGTGTGCAGTCCACTGTTGGCCAATCCCCAACAGCTTCCTAAAGGCTCTGAAGCAGACTGGATGTATATACCGGTCTTAACAGCTAGAAGAATGGTTGTGGCGTAGATCATCACATCAAGACGAGCCCTGGAGAACAGTACTGGGAAATGTTCGGGGCCGTACATTGCGAAACCCTTCAATCCTCAAGCCCACAATCTTGGAAACATTTAGCCTGAGTCACACAGCCCTCCACGTAAGATTTGGGGTTTAAAAGTTTAGGGCCCTTGAACCCGAAAGCCCCTTCGAGTGGACAAAGCAAGCTACCTGGTTACCTGACGGCCTCATCCCTTGACCCAAAGACCCAAACCCGTGACCCTCAAACCCAAAGACTTAAATCCGTAACTCCTGGCCATGGTTTCCTTAACTTTTAGATACTATACCCTCACAAAAAAAGCCTTTTCAAACTCCGTACGAGCGCGAAGACGAATCCTTACAAACTCAAAGCACCAAGCCCTAACACCCTTTTAAAGCCCTAAGGCCCTCAAGAACCCCTAACCCTAAATTCCATGCGTGGTCAAGGCCCCCACTGCTGCTGATGCCGTTCCATGGCCGCGGCCACTTCGGCCACCTGCCTCTTCTCGGCCTGAGCTTGGGTTTTAGGGTTTACGGGTTTTTGTGCTGAGGGATTTCCGAAATTCGGGGTCCATGGGGTTTGGTTTGGTTGTATCGGTGCTTAGGATGGCTCGGATTACGGTTTGGGCTTCGAGGTCAAGATCCCCCAGAAAGAGGATCCTATTATATAGAACCCTGTAGTACCCTTAAAGGGGGAGCCTACTCTAAGAACCGTATGCTGCCGTTCTATGCACTTAGGATCGTTTGGGTTACGGTTACGGGCGTAGATCTTCCCGTAAGGCGGGCTACTTTGATGCTAAGTTTTACTGCAAGGATTGCAGGAAAAGACGAGGCAAGACTTACGAAGCAAAATGCCAGCACCCCTGACATGACTTTCAGGCTTTTTTTTGCCCTCTTAAAGGGCAAGACCTATACAAATAGACTCCTCAGTCGGGGAGCCTCCGTCAGGCAGCAAGCATGTGCTGACATGTGGGTAACTCTTCTTTTTATATTCCGCCCTCTCTTCCCCGCATCCACGTCTCGGGGAGGGGGGGCGGGGGGGTGGCGCTTTCGGGCCCGTGGGCCGGAGAGTCTGCAAGCTTAAGCCCACTAAACCCTAACCCTAAACCCTGTACCCAAAACAGAAACTTTAACGACCGTGAACTTCCATCAACACCAGAAATCTGAATCTTGACTCAGTGAATGTCGGCCTTACGCCCCTTATATAGGCATCAGCACCTTGCGGCGCTCTGGCTTGAGATGGGGTAGGTTTTGGTTCTATAGGATCGAAAGCACCGAAACGCATAGTTTAAGGCTCTGGCCCCTTGAACCCTACATGTTCACGCCCTCCTTCGACTGAAACTTTGATCCCCGAGATCCTCTGCAAACCCCGGGCACCTTCGACGCCAGGCTGTCCTTGATGGAAGCAACATCTGGGATGTCCTGCAGGTTCAGGCTTTAGGATTTAGCTCATGGTTTACGGCTGTGCGGCCATGTAGTCGTCTAGGGTTTACAGTTTCGGCTTTTGGGATTTAGGGGTGTGGAGTTCATATCAGAAGAATTGAGCAGTCTTACAATCAGTGTATGCTGAGAAGGCCAACGCGGTATACCTACTCCCAACAACTTGGGGGTCCGGCAGACCCTGTTCATGGGGTTTCGGGGCTTACGGGGTTAAGGAAGGTTTAGGGCCTAGGCTGCCCTAGTCAGATCCCACCCAAAAGTCTGAGAAATGGAACCCTAGCACCCAAACCCTGACGCAGCAAGCCCTCCGTCACCCTATAACACACGACTATCCGCACCGACACGCTCGGATTGTCGAAGAAAGCCTGCAATTGCGAGACATCATCTTGTTTCGAAATGGAACCCTAAACCTAACCAGTAGTCCTTGATTCCTAAGAGCAAACAATAGAATCAGCCCAAAACAACAAATGAACGCAAGCACCAAAAGCCCAGGAAAGAAGTCTTTTGCAAAATATGGATTAACAGGACTTAGAACACGAAGGAAGCCTAGGCCTCGAGACCAAAATGGAGAGGGCCAGGTCCTTGGCTTCGGTCTTCTGCACCAACGCGGACTCGAGCGCCTGAATCCGAACCCGGAGCTCGCCTGGGCGCTTTCTCGTTTTTTTGTCTATCTTGGCACTTGTAAAGCTTCGGACAAAGTCGAAGATAGGATCCTAAGGGGAAATTGCAAAGTTGAGCCAAAGGCCTACTTGGCCATTGTTGGTGGGGAGGGGGGTATAGTGTTGGTAATCGGGATCCACGTTCTGGGTCTCGTGGCAGGCTTCTTGTTTTCAGGGGGGCTGGGAGTCACTGGTCTGCTCAGCCTGCGTTTTGCTGCGCCGTGTTCCTATACTTGTCCAGTATCACATGGGGATTATAGTAACCCAAAAAGGGTTAAACGTTGCCTACTCTACTACTAGGTACCTTTCCAAGAGCTGTTTGAAGGGTCGTCTTGCAAGCTAATGGCATGACAGGCATAGTCCAGAAAAGCGCCTAGGGTAAGCACAGGGTGCAATGCGGGAATAAAAAAGGACGCTCACCCTACTCTCAAAATTGTGACCAGCAGAAGCATCACACGAGCAAGTCCATCTCTCATCGCCTTGTCTCTGTACCCTCATCGCCATCCTGTGCTACGCCTATACTTGCTACCAGTCTTCCACACTCCGACATGACCCAGGCAACTTTGCTCCTTTCTCAGAGAGATGCCAAAGACACCCGACCAAAGAGCCCAAGCTCCAAGGGCACGCGTGAATCTCGGAGCGCTGCTCAAGACAGCGAAATCCTTGGCTCAAGACTTGGATTTGAGAGTCGCGTGTTTGGGGCGATGCGTCAGCCTTGTGCGCAGGGTGTAGCAGACAGGAGGTCGATGTGTAGTTGTAATTTGCGCCCGAAACCCCAAAATAAACCACGCAACAGAGCCCAAACAGTTGCTACACACAGTATGAATTCAAATTCAGGCACCCTTAACCCCACCAAACTTGACAGCTCGGATGGCGATTGCAACTGAGGATTCGAGAGATGCCTCTGAACGACCGAGATTGTTCGTTCTGGAATCCCTGACCAAAGCAATAGGATTCCCATAAGGGCTCTTCCCAGGCTTTTCGGATTCGTATCAGGGTTCTGTAGCGGTTTAGCACCACAATGACAAATGCGTTGTCTGAATTGAATTATGGTTCATGGTTCATGGTGTAAGGCTTAAGTGGTTTATGGTTTAGGGGTTATATAGGCCTCAGGAGTTAAGATCTACTGTATGCAACTCTTGCCCGCGAATCGAGTAACGCCCGGATCAAGCCTTGTGCTGGGAAATGATGCAAGCGTGTACCTACCTATAGGCCCCTAAGTAGTTCCTTTTTGGGATTACCTTATAGGATTCTAAATATGAACCACAAAAAAGAACTACTTAGGGGCCTATGGGTCTCCCTCAAAGCTAAACGCCCTTAAAGACCTAGGGCTTATACTTCCAAAAAGGGCCTCCAAGGCGGCCGAAGCTCCCCCAAAACCCAGCTGAGTGCGCAGCCGCCTTGCCATCGATGTTCGCCCTGCCAACTACATGGAAGACCGGGAGATTCGTAGCTTACACACATAGTTGTGGCAAGGGTAGTTGTGACGTTTTCGGGTTGAGAGGTGGCCCACATTCTATAGCCATGACAATCAGAGACTTTACGGACCCAAACTTAGAAAGACACTCCTGAGTTCTTAAACCCCCCAACCCTCAAGACCCTCCCCTTTCTGACACACCTCCCGCTACCATTGAACCCGAAATCCTGAATCCTAAGGCCAAACCCTGGTGTATGTAGAGGCCAGAACGAGCCCTAAGGAACTTTATTCAACAAATTATGCCCCGCATACTCTTACTCCCCCAATAAGCCAGGGAAATAAAATAATAAACTGTCAGATTACTGCTAAACTATACGAAGTTAAAGGTTGCGTGTTGGGAAACTAGGTATTGTGAAACCAAGTACTAGACCCTAAACCCCAAACTCCTCTCAATAGGCCTTCTTATGGCGGGGTACTGATATTGGCACTCGTAGTTCTTGTGGTCCCCAAGTCACATGCACGATCTCCCATCTTCCCTCGAAAGCGGCTTCTGAGGCGCGATGCCTTAGGATCCTTCGTGGTATTAGGGTGGCGTTTTATCAAATTTCCTGCCTTAAAGGGTTCCTATTTCAGGGTTCAGAGAGAGTTCCTCAAACAGCTCTGGTGCCCCAGGGTTATTTGTTAGGTTCACGGCTCTGACATGCGTGGTTGGGGCCTAGGATGTGGCACTCGATGGAAAACCTTTCAGTTCAGGGAGTGAGACTTCAACTGCTGATTGCACCACACTGAACTCCAAAAATCTCAAGGCCCAAACCTCCCATATTAAAGTACAACCCCCGCCCCACAGCTCGATTACATTGGAATTTGCAAAACAACCCTAAACCCGCTGAAGCAACTGGCCTCAGGCTTTGGATGGATGAGGCGGTTTCCCGCAAGTCCTCGCAACGTGAGGCAGCCGGCCAGAAGAAAGTCTCGAACGTAAACACACGACAGCCCTAAAATCTCTCTAACCTCCAAAACCCCTGAGACCTAAGCCCCTAAACCCTAAACCCCGAACCCCTAAACCGATTGGCCCAGCCCTGCTGTGGTTCTTAGACCCCAAGTTGTAGCCATCCCACACCCTGAACCTGAACACGCCTAGGAGAACCCTATAAGCCGTTGTAGAAGCCCTATGGGAAGCCTCCACCCTTCTGAAAACCCCGAACTCTTCTGAAATCTTAAGAAAACGCGTTCCTAAGCCCTTCCAGAACCTTATAGATCCCATCAGCCTTAAACCGACCACCCTAAACCCTAAACCCTAAACGGCCCTAAACCCTAAACCGACCAGACGGCACAAAACCGGGCGCCTGCGAGTCTGCTTTTTCTGCAACCTGGGACAGCGCCTTGTGAAGCCTCGGCCGAAGGGCTTTGGAGTTCGGCTCTACGGGTTTAGGGGTTAAGGGTTTAGGGGTTTAGGGGTTTAGGGTTTCGGGGTTCAGGGGATTCAGGGGATTCGGGTTTGGCAGGTTTCGGGCTAGAGCTTTGGATGTACTTGTTTCAATTAGACAGCTGATGCCTCTCAAGTACAAAGGAGTAGACCGAAAGGAATTCGGGAGCGAAAAGGATTACTGCTTATGCAAAGCTCCGCAAAACAGGAGATCGAGTATGGCCGAGTATGACATAAGTGGGGGGCATCATTACATGTTGGGACAGCTGGACATACAGGAACTCGGCTCCAAAGGCGAAAACACCTTGATGAGCATCACCTTCTTGGGTGGTTTCTTTGTCAGATGGCCAACGGGGGGAGCTCCGGGAGCCGCCCTAAGGGAGCTCCACCGAACTTCTCACTGGTGCAAGGCCCAGGTCTGGCCGCCCTGGTTTTGCAGTTCCAGTTCAGCCAACGAAGACAGCTGTCCTGTGTTGAATTGGGAACATTGGGCAGCGTGAGACTGATTGGCACCTTCAGGGAGGCCGCGATCTTCCGCCCCTCCAGGAAAGGTGGCGAGAAAGTCCAGCCCGTCCCTTCGAAGTGCTGGCCGCTGCGCAGCTGGGCTATCAAGGGTCGGGGTTTAGGGTTCGAGCTTCTTCAAAGCTGTTGCTGGGAAGTTAGGATTTTTAGAGGGCTTCGATACCAATTCAGGGTCGCTCCAAAACAAGGCCGACATGAACCGTCACGAACTTGCATAGCCCCTCTAGTATCTCTAGTCCTTCTCAAGAGAAGCGTGCCGGTCATTCCAGTACAGGGGCCCTATAATCGGGCATCTCGCACCATAGTCACAATGCAGACCCAAAATGAGTATATTTTCCCAGTCATAAAGGGAGCCCAAAAGGCATATGAACAGCATTAGCGTTTATGCAGACTTCTTCTTTGGGCTGTCGATGTCAGGGCTCGGCTTCGAATAGCACTTGGGGTTAAACCACAGTATGCGATTCTTAAAGGACTGTAAGTGGCTTGCACTTATTCTATTCCTAGTTATACCATGTCCCTTATTATTGTGCTCTTTAAAGTCTCAGGTTTTTCGGGTACGCCCAAAACGTCACCACCCCTCAATACCTAAACCACAACCGCATATACCGCATGAACTCCGGATTTTAGAAACCCCTCGGTCACCTCAAACCATAACTGCATCCCTTGGTCAGAACTGAAGTGCTTACCAATGTTATTACTTGGGCTCGTGTCTGTACTATACTTACTAGCATACCTTAACCCACCAGAGCCTACTTTTTTGTAGGGTCCCTATAAATCCCATATTAGGGTTACTAATAAGAACTTACAAAAAAGTGGGTTCTAGTAGGCTAAGGTAGACCACCATATGCCCCAAACCCGGTTTTCTACAGATTCCGGCCCCTTTTCCCGCTTCTGGGAATTCGGGCGCTGATCGGACATCGTCGACAGCCGGCCTCGGTCGGTGTGAGGCTAAGGCGCGAGGACTGCTAAGACCGCATTGCATCAAGGCATACCGCCTCCTCCCAGCAAAACGAGTCCGAATTCTCGAAACCGCCTGGAGCCAGGAGCTTCAAGGATTGAAGTTGGCAGATCGTGTACGGTGTAGGGACTAAGCCCGCAACCTTGAGCAGGCCAAACAGCTAAACCTCCGAAGGCCAAAAAGCAAACCCCAATTCGCCCTCAAAAGCTTAAGCCCAGACCCAAGGCCTGCACGCCCTAAACGATGAAGCCCTGAAGAAGTACACCCTAGAGCCTCAACGCGAAACCACATTATATTCCTCCTTACCCCGCCAATCCCGGAGTGAAGGTAGGACCCTCTCTGTCGACATGCACTCTACAACCGCTGCATAAATAGCCAACGTGGTTGATAGAGAAAGTGGGACTGAATCTACAGGGCCATAGGGCCTTAATCACGAGATCAAAACTTCTTAGAGCTCCCAGTTTCAGTAGATGGCATGATGCACCCCAACACCCCAGATATTCAAACCCTGTTCTTTTTGTCACCCTTCTAGAGCCTCCTCTATGAAGGCTCCTATACTATCCAAAGGGAACACCTTGATTGAAAGCCCCTCAGACTGCTTGGGCCACGCTGGGTCCCAGACGAATCCACTTTCAGATCTAACCTGGCAGCGAGCTCTGCAATCGGCTTTCGAGCTGAAGGTTTCTAGGGCTCATGGGTTTAGGGTTTAGGGGTCAGAGGGCTTATAGGGTGTATGGCTTATAGATTTTAGAGGGTTAGCTCGCAAAACTCCAAGTTCACCTGGAACTTGAAGCTGCAGGGGACCCTTGCACGCAGGGACTTGGAGCTCCCTTGGACTTGCAGGCTGAAGATGGGAAAATACTTGTGACGGAGGCCACGCCTGGTACGGCAGTATGGAGGCTGGCATCACCAAAACCGATGTTCCACGCGATATGCTACGTACTTCCGTCTTCGTCATTACAAGGCTCTTGCCTGAGAACAAGTTCAGCTTTGTGCGGAATGCAACTGACAATCAGCAGCTAGCTCACAGATGACTCAAACGCCAAAGCAACCTGCTCTCCTCACCAAGCCCGACAAAACAAGCCGTCACAAACAAATCCCAAAAGCCAGAACCACTAAACAAGCCCTGCATCCCGAAACCAGCCCAAAACCCTAAACTCTAAACCCTACACCCCCCCCTTGTTCTCCTCATGAAAAAACCCTAAACCCTATAAACTTACAAACAACAAATCGAGCTCGGATTGCTTGAGCTGCAGATCTCTCAGAGCCCCTCGGAGCTCCTCCGAGAGCAGGCGAAGGGGTTGGGACTCCAAGGTTCTTGGGTTTTTTTTTCCGGATTTTGGGGGTTTCAAACTTTGGGGTTTGAGGCTTTAGGTGTTGAGGTTTGGGGGCTTCCGGATGTCGGGGTTTCAACTTTGGGGTTTGAGGCTTTAGGTGTTGGTTGAGGTTTAGGGGCTTCGGGGTTAAGGGTTTATGAACCTCAAGGTTTACAGTTGAGGGCTTGACTTGCCCAGGATGTTTTAGGTCAATTGAACTCACCAAGAAGTTATGGGGGGTTTAAGGGGTGTGAGCGGTGATGTAGGGGATTGAGATCTTCTGCCTGGCTTGAGGGATTTAAAATGCTCAAGGCTTTCGGGGTCCTTGGAATTTAAAGCCTTGATTGTTTAAGGGTTCAACTGCGGACCTCGTAGCCCTCAAAGAACCTAAGATCAAACTTGAGCTCAGGATGATGCTTTCTTTGTTTTGAGGTCCATGCGTAGTCGGGAGCACCGGACTCGACAAACCCGCAAAACCTCTGCCCCGAAAACACCAGACACCTGAAATCCTGCACTACCTGAACCCCTCAACCTTTTAAAAGCCCATGGTTTAGGGTTTGGGGGTTTGGAGTTTAGGGTTTAGGGGCCTGCATGAATCAGAGCAAGTGCCCCGAAAAAAGACTCAACGATGCGGCAGTCCTGTATCGACTGAGGACCCACCTCGCAAGAAACCGTGCCAGCCGTGTCTTACTTGCTTCGTCCGCAATACCGACGCCTGGGTAACTAAGATGCAGGCCTTGGGGGAAGGGAAAACCATCCTATTTCATAATGACTGTAAAGGCAGCTTGTTGCCAAGTTATTTTCAGACCCCTGGGCAGTGGATTGCTCAGGGGTTCAGACGCTGTCAAAACCCCTAAACCCGCATACCTCCTATAAAAAGCCTACATACCCTTGAAAACAGATGCTTGAACTCTAAACACCAAAACCGAGAGAATGACAGTACTGCTAGAAAACCATGCAGACTCACAGAAATGATCGCATGTAGAAGAACGAACCTCGCAATTCGCTATACCATAGGAGGTTCCTTGTCCGGGTCCCATGTCTATGACCGGATCCAGCTGCTTGCTGAGGGTTTAAGGAATAGGGCTTGATTTTTTTCCCACAATAGTGCTTGATGGTGAGGAGGGTGTTTCATTGTTGGGCTGAGGGAAGTGGGGTTCAGTTCAATTCGGTACAGTCAGTTGCTCCGGATTTCTTGTTCAGGTTGCTAGATGAAAAACTTCGGAGATCGCTGTTAGCGGCCAGCGCAGCTCCGTGTGCCTTCAGGGCGACAGCCGTCTGCAACTCCTGTGCATCTCAGGGCCACCAACAGACACCTTGCTTCCGAGACCAAAACCTCATTTCCGAAGTTTCTGTAGTTTAGAATGCTAACAGGAATTTGGTTTACCAACAATTTGCTGTTTTGAGACCCGAATAGCTCTCTGGAGGTTTCAGGCAGGCAATAAAACGATTGATGAAACACGCTGCGAGGATACTCCTCTTGCCCCTCTAATGCGCTGAAAGTGAAACCAAGATCAACACACGACATCCGAAAGCATCCACCCCAAGTCCCAAACCCAAAATCGCAGCGAGCCCCCGAAGATGGCCCCTACAACAGTCAAGGCCCACGCAAAATCCTTGTGGGGTTTCGGCGCTCGCACTCAGGGTTTACGGCTTAGGGGCGGTGCGAGTCCTTGGTCGCAGTTGTCAGCGCCTTCCGCAGAGGAGGCGGTGACAAATGTTGGCACGAGCCCGGGTTTAGGCTTTCGAGGCACAGCCGTAGCAGTACAATGTCCGTAAAAAAAAATACGTCTTTGCGGTGTTTTCTGTGGTATCTATCGGGAATATGTCGGGATGCGCATATAGTGGTTCCACTTCCCAGGAATTGTTTGCAAACCCAGAGGTTCATTTTCTCATAAGCCTAAGTTCTAAAAGCTCCAACCCAGAAGCCTGCCTGGACCGAAAGCGCGAAACCTGAACGATGCAGAGAAAACCTAACAGCCGGCAAAGACCCCTTAAATCCCTGAAGCCCCCCTAAAATGAGTAGTGGCAGAGCCTTGAAGCCTAAGCTTCCACAGCTGAAGCTCGAACCCTAAAAGCCCAAAGAAACCAAGCCTGGACCCAACACAGAATCTACATATGTAAATTGATATATCTGTATATATATATATACTTATTTATATCTTTATTTACGTATGTATTTGGTTATCTATTTATTTGTGTATTTTTTATACACACATACACCCGCACATACATACCTGGGAGGGTAAAGTTTAGGATTTGTAGGGTATAGAACCCTAAAACCCCTGGTTGAACCCTACGACCCTGACAGTTTTAATCCTCAAGACCTAGAGAAACCGTATAGAAGTTCAAAGACGCCTACAAGACCTAAAGCATGTTGTAGGCCATCGCCTCAAGATCTCGGCTGTCCTCGGCCAGCGGAATTTAGGGGCTGTCACCCATTTAATGTTGTTTTTGTTTGTTGGATGATGCTTTGTTTCATAAGTTGTATACTGTTTCTGTGAAGGCAGTCAGGTAATAGCATGCGCCCGATTCTCATCCACATCTAAACTGGAAGGGGACTGAAAAGCTGCTTCTGTGAGGGTCTCATGGAGGTTTCAGGCGGTGTGTATCTGGGCTGAGGGCTTATTTCTACCTGAAACTCTTGTAGGGAATTCATATGGGCTTGTGAGGAGCAGCTTAGGATTCTCATTGCCAACATCATGGCCATCAGTGCCAGCATTGTGGTCCATGTCGTTAATGATGCTATCTGCTGTGTAAGTCTCCACTTTGTTTTCCTGTCTGTATATGTGCGCATGTATTTGACCATGTATAGCGAAAGTTTGAGGCCTAGAGGTGGCGCAATTCTGTCAAACTTTCGGGAAAGCACGATGCCATGCAGACCCTGGTGGCACAAGTACAGGGGCAACAAGTACTTGTAGCATACTTTCATTAAGGCCTCTAGAAACAGGGGCGTCAGTAATTGCAACAGGGTTCGGGCGCAAAGGCATAATGTTGAGAGATATTCCGGCTTCTAAATTCGTCTCACAAGGTACACTCGACTAGGATGCAGGTGTGACGTTGTGTCATCCTCCGGTAAACATCGAAACTCCAGACATCTCAGACTGCTGGACGACAGTCTCCCGAAACGGAGCGACATCCCCCAAACCCAAAGCTTTCCAAGCCCCGTTAGTGCTAATCCGACTGAGGGCCCCGCCACTTTGGCTGCGAGAATTTCTTGCAGCTTTTGGATCCTGGGCAGACAATTGCTGTGTTTGGGGTGTTCAGCCTCACAGCTTGCATTACAGGACTGAAGGCCTCTGTCCAAAGTGAGGAGAGAAGGATTCCCTTAATCGAATCCCCCAAGCCCACGTAGTGTTTGCTAGGGCTTGGTACAAGGTGCCCTTTTACATGGTATTGCGCAGCCAAGTCTTATGGTTGGCCTTGTGCTTCCATCTAGGCGACTTGCGAAAAGAGCACTGTGAACCTACGTAAGTCAATCCTGCACCCTAAAACTCCCCAAGCCCGGAAGCTACGCCCTACTTCATACATGCACGAAGCCCTTGATTCCCAAAGCCTAGATCCCTAAAAAGCCCCCGACTGGGAAGGATTCCGAATCCGACGTATCTAGTCTTTAAGTGCCCTGCATCCGCATTCACACCCTGACTCCCCAAATGCCATGTGTCGGATGTGTCGGAAGAGTAGGATGCTGATTACAAGGACCCCCCTCGCAGTGGAACCCTACGGACGGAAGACGCCCTAAACCTGAAATCCTCAAATCCCTGATCCCTGAATCGTATCACCCCTGAAACCTGAAGAGATAGAACCCAGCCCGAAAAAGCCCAGCTGCTGTGTTCGCGTCTTGCTGAGCTGATCAGACATGCGCTGAGCCTCGGTGAAAGCAATGTTATAGGAGGGTTTTGAGTTTTGGGTTTTAAGTAGTATATATGTATTGTATTGTCTTGTCTTGTATTATGTGTGTGTGTATGTATGCAGTCGTATATAAGTGCATAGGGCATCAGGCTCCAGCTTTCCCTGTTGTGGCAACTTAACCTAGGCTTACCCAAAGCCGCGCAAGAACCTCACCGAAACCCTGCCGACCCCCCCCCCCGGTAGGCCCTTGAAAGACCAATTCTCGGAATTTGACAGAATGCATTGCAGCCTCAAGAGATGCTCGGAAGCTCCAGCCAAGGCCTCTTTTGTAGCCAAGCCCTCATATATCTCAAGCGCCTAGGCCCTTCATTTCTAAGCCCCTTTGTTCGAAGCCGCCAAATCTTAACCAGGACGAGCCTAGGTTTACAGAAGTACCGACTTACGAAAGCCCCAAACCCTAGACTGCATGATGCGATAGCTAGGTTGGTGAAGCTTCGGGTAACCTGTGACTAGAACTCAACAACAGTATGACCACGAAGCCAAGACCCTGCAGCACCCTGTGTCCTGGTCTTGTTATAGGGGATTTAACTTAACTTAAGGAAACCATATTATTTACTATAGATCCCTGTTGTGGTATAACTTAAGTTAGATCCTCTAACAAGAGCCCAGGTGTTCCAATCAACTTCGGGCCCACGGCATGGCCAGGCAGATTGTGCATCTCCAACTTCTGGAGGCGACCCTGTGCCTCCTTCGCGGTTTTTGCGGTTTAGGGGCGTTTGTTTTTGTCTCTTTAGGGTTTAGGGTTTAGGGACGTTTTGGGTCTAGGGCTAGGGTGGCAAGGGTGTCGTCCAAAGCTTGACGGGCTTGGGATTTGGGTTTGGAGGGGTTTTGCCCGCGTTTTGAGGGGAAGTCCAAGCCTTGGTTCTGCGCCAGATGCGGCCTCTTTTTCAGGATCCAAAAAATCCCACCAACTTCCGACTTCCGGACACCCCCCTAAACCCTAAACCCCTAAACCCGCAAACCCCTGCTTGCTCTCGTCTGTCCTGGACAAGCTTCTCCAGCTGGGACACCTGGCACGAAGAAGGATTTTGGGGATTAGGGAGACTGTCAGACTTACCAGCACCCCACGTATCCTATAATGTAGCTCTGATCTTCCTTACTGGAATGCTCGGTGCTCATGTAAAATCTGATACCTCGAGGCTTGGGCTGTGGTTTCGGTGTTCAGAGTAGAGTCGCGGTTTTGAGACTTGGCCTTACAAGCAGGATGTTGTTTCGACATAGAAGGTCGGCATGAGATTCTTACTGATAGGACACAGGGCCGACAATGCGACAAGAACCCATATAGCCGGTGAGGCCAATAGCGGTTAACTGGGAAATGAGCCTTCAGAAGGTTTAGGGCCTTAGGGTTTAGGGTTTAAGGGGTCCTTACTCAAGTCTGCCTCTACTTAAACACAAGGTTTAGGGTTCAGGGGTCCTTACTCAACTGGTGTTGGGCTCTCCCCGCAACCTCTCGGGCACCATTCGATCTGCAGCTGACCTGGCCCTGGAGCTTCTGCATCGTGGCCAGGGCGCGGTTTACCGAGCTTTGGTCCGCCTGTCGTGAAAGTCAGGATACTTCCATAATGATACTTCCCCAATAAGCCAGGAAAGTAAAAGGTTAAACGGTCAGATTACTACTAAGTCATAAGAGCCCAAAAATTTAAAGCTTGGGTCTTGGGAAACTAACTAAGTCAACGTGTCATCACGTTGGCCAAGGCTATGATTACCTAGCAGGTTTGTACTTTCAATACTCTCACCAGAGAATCTCAGTCACCTTTGCGATCACTTTGCGTTAGCACTACGACGATCCGACTGCAACCAATCATGAACTCGTGCTACAATGAATACTAGTACTGCTGCTGCTGCTGCTGCTGCTGCTACTGCTTGTGCTTGTGCTACTGCAACTGCGACTGCGACTGCCAGCCTGCTCCTGTGACCCCCTCAGCTGGTTTTATAGCAGCAAGAGACTGAGGACGACGACGACTACTACTACGACTACCACCACCACCACCACTACTTCTTCTTCTCCTACTACTACTTCTCCTACTGCTTCTCCCACTACTCCCACTGCTCGTACTACTTACTACCACTACTACTGCGACGACGAGTACTGCTCCTGCTACCGCTTCTGCCGTTACTGCTACTGCTGCTGCTACCCCTACTGCTGCTGCTGCTGCTGCTACTACTACTACTACGACGACGACGACGACGACTACCACTGCTACTGCCAGGGCTACTACCACTACCACCACGACTACACAACCACTACCACACTACCACTACCCCTACTCACTTTCACTGCCACTCCCACTCCCAGTCCGACTCTTACTCCTACTCCTGCTGCCGCCACCGCCGCCGCCGCTGCTGCACGACGACTCGACTACTACTTTTGCGACGACGAATGCTACGACTACGACAAACTACCCTTTGCTAGCTACTGGACACTATCTACAAACAAACAAACTCATGAACAAGCGTTCGGACTGAGGAGGAAGTTAGCTAACTGCCTTAACAGGAAAATAAATAGCCGACGTACTGACTGAACTTATCCAGTGGCAAGCCAGCTCAATCGAAAACTGGAAGACTAGCTGCATGTTTAGCCCACTAGCCAGCTAGCTACCTGGGGAAATTGCTGGCCAACTGGCGGAAGGTCTAACTAGCCAGCTAGCTAACTAGCAAAAAGCAAATAGAATCTATTTGTCTGTCGATCTATCTATCTATCTATGTCCCGACCTATCGACTTGCCTATTTCCTACTCACCTTCTTCTATTCCAACTACTAACACGACACTGATCTGCGACTACCTTCTACTATCAGTATGGCAATAAATGCAGGCTGCATTGTTGACAGCATTACTTGTACTTGTTGCGATCGTACTCTTCCTGCTTTTGGACGTCCGTAACATAGTTCTGCGGGAAATCATTGAAAGTGTCTGCACTCGCGGGAATTGTCATAGTAGGTCTCGGATATTGTAGATTTGGCTCGCCTGCTTCTAACGTGTTGGCAATCGTCTACATAGCATGCTTGTATTTCTTGTTGGTCGAAAGACAGCTTTTGTGATCTGGTCGGCGCTTTTAGGAGAGCTTTGCGAGTGTTGGGAAGGTGCTTGCCGGATGTTGTGTTTGTAGTATTTTGCAACTCTGTTGGTGAACAAAGTTCCCTACTGTTTCCCAGTGGTCCGTCCTGTTTGCCAATTCCCAAGCAAGCCGCATCTAAGACCCCGTCACAAAGTGAACGCAAAAAAAAATCCAGACCTCCAACGGAATGCTTCTATGCCCTTTTTCAACAACTTTCAGACCCCTGTAAAACCATCGTAATGATACGCTCCAGACTCTCCTCCATCCCGTAACCTGCATGGACCCAATAACCATGCTTAAGCAAACTCAAGAAACGCGGGACAAAACCATCTCTCGCGCGCCCAAACACACCCTTCTTGCTGGTACCCTTCCAAAAAAAGGCAGAACAGTACAGTTACGATACACAATAACAATGACAGAAAACTAGAATAAGCCAAAAACAAGCTCAACAAGAGCCCCAAAGACCTTAAAGTTCATCCAAAGTCTCTAAACCCTAAACCCTAAACCCCAAAGACCTCAAAAGTTCCTCCAAAGTGCCTAAACCCCAAACCCCAAAGTTCCTCAAAGGTTCCTCCATAGCTCCCCGAGGGCCCCCGGGAGGGAGGGCCTTGCCCTCGGCGATCTTCCCGGTCATCTCTGCGTTGCGCATGTGCTCCTCCAGGGCCTGAGAAAACTCCCTGGTTCTTAGTAGAGGGAATTTTTTTAATGGGTTAGGGTTTAGGGTTTAGGGTTTAGGGTTTAGGGTTCTGAGAAAACTCCCTGGTTCTTAGTAAGGAATGGGTTCTTGGGACTACTTTTTCGGGGACCTTTAGGGACTATCATAGGGATCCACTCCCCCCTTCCCTACTAAGAGCCAGGGAGGAAAAGGGCTGCTTTGACAGGGGCTCCTACTATGGGCGTTGTGGCTTATAGAAGGGTACATATGAGCTTATAGGGCGGGCTTTCTATGGGGGGAAGGATGGCTCGATAAGGTTTGCAAGATTTTCTGGGGTTTTATGAAGCGTGTCAAACTTGTCAGGGTTTCAGAAGAGAGTTCTGGCTGGGGTTTTGCGGCTCTTCTAGGCAGTGGGGTCTATCATACAGCCCGGTTAAGCCGAAACAGGGGATAGGGATGTTCAGCGCTGGGGTTCTCTACCAGGTTTAGGGGCTGAGGCTTGAAGCCTCTGCAAAGCCTGCGCGTCGGCTGCTCGGGCTTAGGGTGTTGGGTAGAGCAATACTCAGAATACTAACAAGAATGGTAATAAGAGTAATACTCATAATCGTCAGTCATGAATACACAAGACTGAGCTCCGAAACGCTCGGCGTTCTGGATTTACGGGTTTTTTCCTTCACGCTATCATCTTTCTGAGCCACGCACTGAACCACAAACCTCGAACCCGATCCAGAGCTCCAAATCGAAGCCGGAATCCCGAAACTCAACAAACAACCCCCAACAAAAACGCTTATTGTCTAAACCTTTCTAGGCTCCTCCCAAGACTTGAAGCCGAAACTCTGAATCGTCGGGGCAGCGGCAATCTTTCTCTAGACAATAACTCCTTCAAACCCTAGTTGAAGACCTCAAGATCTGCCTCTACCCTTCCATATCAATAATAGCCAGGTCGATGTCTAAAAAAACGAGTAATTATGCAAGTCCATGCAACATTCGCCAAGTGGTCAGTAGGCAGCCGTAAATCCTATACCGCCTACACCCCGAACTCCAAAGCTTTTTCCCCGCACAACACCTTAACCTGCAAATCCCCCATCCATGGGGAAGCCCCAACCAAACCCTGTACGCCTAAAGGTTTGGCCCGTAACACCCTACAGACCCTACACCCTCGAACCCTCAAGCCATTGAAGCCTAAACCCTCGGGTCGTTTCTTCATAAGAACCTTCGACCCAACATTGTAACATCAAGACAAGATGTTATGCTTAACGTTGTTCAATTCTCATCCTGCCTTCGGCTTAGAACCATAACAAACACAAAAAATCTGGTTCTAACCCCCGTAATGTAAAAAACCATGTAGAAGCCTGTAAAAGACCCCTTGTAAAAACCCTTCACAAAGAACACCACCCCCTCCCCCCCAACAAAAAAACAAAAGCTAAAAACCCGGAGAGCACCCGGTGTCTTTCGGGTCCCCGGGGCTGTCTGATCCGCTTTCCAGGCGAGCGTAGACTCTACGGAGCGGAGCTGAGCCTCCCCCGGGAAACTTTTGGGGCTTGGGTTTTTTAGGGTTTAGTAGGGCTTCTAGGGTTTTTAGGGTGTATAGGTGTTTATAGGGTATAATAGGGCTTCTAGAGTTTATAGGGTTTTATAGGTTATATAAGGCTTCGACTCGCACACTCTTGGTGTCTGAAGAACTATCGGCATTCAAAACCGTGAAAGGGAGTGCCGCGCTCAGTTGTTGAACATGCTGTTGTGTGGATGTGCCATGTGGGGGGGGGGGGTTGCCTTGTTAATGCTCCGTTAGGGCTATGGCTTTCGGCGTTCGAGCGTTAAGGGTGCGAAGATTTCAGGGTTTAGCGTTTTTGGCATTGGTGTGTTGGCATTGGAGATAATCACGTCAACATGCCCCTGTAAACATGAAGCATGAAGGTTTTATGGTTGGCTTTAGCCTTATTATACATTTCCCTTGGGGCATCTTGGGCTCGGGGTTTGATGGGGTTGAGGGTATCAGGTCGTCGGCCCGGAAGCGAAGCCCCCCTAGGGACTCCCCACTGGCAGCAGCACCAAGCCTGAACTGTTGCCTGGGCGACTGGAGGATTTTAAATCCCCAAAAGCTGAACTCCTAATTTTGGGACTTCAGGCTTTAAGGTTTAGGGTTTCAGGAGTCTTCTTTGTTCGAGCCGTTGGGCTAGTGAGGCTTGAAGGGTTGCTGGCAACTAGGGCTTTGTGATTCTTTAAGACGCGGGGTGACTTCAGTGCTGATAATCATAATTCGGAGGGGAATTTGGAGGAGCTGCTCCAGAATGGGGGCTGCTTGGTCGCAGAGTATATACAATGCCCAGCTCCGGTAACACTGCAGTATGTAATAGACATCTTATATCCGCAATTTATATGTATGTATACAAGAACAAACAAGTCCGAGCTACAGCAACCTCTGCAAAAGGTTTTGAATTTGGTGGCTCGGGGATGCAAGAAGTGCAACCAAGCTGAAAGCTTCGGCTGTGGAAGACATCTTGCGGTTGGGTTCTGGCCACCAGACGACACCACGGACGTTTCTATACTGTACTGCTGCAAAGCGCACTTCTAGGCTAACGTCGCTTCACGCCGCAATCAAGGCCATGGGAATTGTTTGGAATCGAAGTTAGAGCTGCGGAGTCTGCCAACCCCCATGAAATCTTTGATAACCTCCATGCCGCCCCCAAAGTTCAACTGAAGCCTACTGGGCTTGTCGGCCCTCGGCTGAAACAGGGATAGAACGAACCAAACAAGAGACTAGAATATGACTGTAACAGATGGCGAACACCCCAAATTCACCCTAAAGCCTATACCCTAAGCCCTAAATCCTATATGATGACCGCAAAGTCGATTCAAAGCCCTGAACCTTTCTTTCAAAGAGCTCGGGTCCCTCTCGTCTTGCTATGGCGCACCACGCTGGCCCCCAATCGAGGGCCCCCATCCAGGATGCCAATACGTTTGGGGTCTGAGGATTTGGGCCTGAGATTACCTGAATAGTCTGAAGTTCTGAAGCGTAGTTCCTTTGTCTTGGTTTCCACCAATTCTATACTTAGGCTCCTATACAAGGTAACCCAATAAAGGAACACAAATGGAGACTATGGGTATATTGTGTACATATCCTTAAACCCTTTGAACCAGGACACCTTCCTGGATTCTCTCCACGGTCCTTCTCAGTAGGGAGCTTTAAACTGCTGCAAACCCTAAACCCTATCTGTTCTTAGGCACTGTATTATACATCCGCGCTACTGTTATAAGTCTATCTACACCCCGATATCGCTGTCTGAAGCTGCTGTTTCTCAAGATGGCGGAAGAAGTCTCAGCCAAACAAGACTGTTGCTCCGTAAATCTGACCCTCAAGCGAGCTTGCTCCAGGAAGACGCGTGAACAAGGTCTACCCCAGGGTAAAGCCTGTCAAGCAAAATCTCAACCCACAGCTTCTCAGGCAGACACAGGCCCCGAACCCTAAGCACCCCGCGTACATCCGAAGCCCCACAAGTAGGTTCGTTTACGGGGGCCTCAGTTAAGCATCCTGCATCCAACACCTCTGGTGAAGCCTCAGCCCCAATCCAATTGTTCCTCTGAGCTTCGAACCATGGCAGAGCTATTGGCCTTCTGCTGAATAATCTGCCGCTGCCTCAGGATGTAGGACGCAAGCAATAGGATCTCGGATTTGGGGCCACAAACACCTATACACAACGGCTGATACAAAGGACTGTTCAACATGAGCTCAATATGAGCTTCACGACGGCTCGCAAGGGTTTTATTAAGAAGGTTTAGAGGGGTGAGATCAAGCTTCAGATTAAGGTGATGTCATCAAGCACCAGAAGGGGCAAGGAGACCATTACCTCATCACACGTTGAAGCTCATTCGGAAATTTCGACTCCCACGCAGCCACTCCGCCGCCGGCAAATCGCAATACTGAGCGCCAAACATGCCAAACACCTCCGGAACCGACACCTCTAACCCCAAAACCCCCAAAATCAAACCTATAGGCCTTAAAGCCTCAACCATATGTTTAGCAATCCGCTACTTGAGAAGCACCGAAAAAGATGGAAACCTCAGAACAGGCAGCTGCCCCAAGTCAGAAACCCATAAATCTTGGCTACAGAACGGTTGGCTCATATACATCCTGCACTATGCTTCCACCAATCTACAAGACCTCGACGCTGTCGGGTCCCAGGCCTCCAAAACCCTAAGTTCACCTGCAATGGTGCATGAGTATTGCGTCCGTGAACCAACAAACAAAGCGAAATAAGCCCTGTAAGCCCCTATAAGACCTATAAACTTTAAACCAACGTCATGGATAGTTCTCTAAATTCGCCTCGGCCCCGGCCGAAGCGGTCAGAGGTTCTCATCAGGATTCCCCGTTTCCCCACCTCCAGTGACCCACCCCCCACCTTGCCGAAGCTCATCCCCCCTCCCCCATCCCTTAAAATTTGATTTCGGGTTGGCAAGCCCTACGTCTTCTTGTCCCCCTTCCCTCGTCTCTTCCTTGCGGGGGCGGAACAAGACAGGCTAGCTTACATCATTCCTGAAAACGCTGCTAAAGCCAGGGAATTCTGGGGCTGTGTCTTGTAGTTTGTTTGCAAAGTTTGATTCCTCATTCCCCTTCCAACATATGGGAGGTTGTAGTGAGAAGTGTAGTACGATTTTTATAGTACATAACGTCTATAGGACAATGCAGGGAATGTGCCACCTTTCGCGTGGGAATATTGATATTATTGCTCAGAGCCTCAGCAAATACGGACATTTTCAACACATTCTGAAGCAAATTCACTCCTTCACGCAAGGAGTCACCTGCCTGACCTACCTGTCGCTTTCCGAAACAATGCGCCTGCTTCAAGACAGCCGGGCCGAGGCGGACGAAGAGAAGCGTTGAAAATTAGAGTCCCTTTTTAGGGCCCTTTTTGAAACGGTGCCCCTCTCAACCAGCACTTCTTTTTTCTAAACTCTCAACCCAAGCCCCGGAACCCTAAACCCTAAACCCTAAGAGCCCTAAGCCCTACTTCTTTTTTCTGGGCTTTCGGGCTCCTGAAGCTCCTTCTTGATGCCCTGGAGCCCTGGCGTTTGGGGGAGTTTCGGGGTTTGGGTTGGCTTGGGGTTCGGGGTTCAAAGGCTTTAGACTTTAGGGTTTAGGATGTGGGTTCTTTAAGGTTTGGCGAGTGCCGGGGGGCATGTCCATTTACCTCCTCAGAACGCCACGATGAGGCTTCAACCTTTACATTTCGATTCTTTCAAGCTGAAGGTGCTTTACGGTTGATCGTTTGGCGAAATATTCTACATGCTCCAACATGCCCCTCGGCTGTGGAGTGTGTGTAGTGCATGGTTTGGGTGTGTTGGAACTTCCCTCGAGAGAGCTGCAAAAGTTTGATTGCTTGCAGATGCGAATCCTCAGACTGCCGACTTCTAGTGCCAATGGCGGGATCCAGCTACATGGACTCCTGAGCTGGTATCCCATTCCGAGTAGGTAGTTGCAGGTCCTGCTTTTCGAACAACCCATATTTCAACTCAGAGCGGCCTTCAAGCAGCCTGGCATATTGGTGCTACTTTTTGCTCGGCTTCTATCGCGCGGTGGCGCTGAACGCCGTAGGCTGCCATGACCTGCAACGAAATGGCTGTTGTACCAGGGGTCCACATGTCTCGAAATCTTCGACACCTACGTATACATATGTATGAACCTATGTGCATATGCTACTGCAGCACTCTCGAGCAACTCCTGTGGCAGAACTATAAGCTTTCCAACAAGGGTCTCGTTCCAAACTCCGCTCCCCCCCCAACGGCGCACCTCTGTGCGGGTATATTGCAGATAGTACAACTTCTTAGAAGCGTCAAGAACTATGTGGGGATTAGATAACTTTAACTTCTGAGAATGATCCAGATTCAGACCCTGTGTACTGCTGACGGACCAAAGCCTGCGTTCCCACGAATCATGCAGGGCTTTGTCACCAGTGAGAAATGAGCAACTCGAGGCTTCCAAGCGCCGTAGCTTGAATCAAGCACTCCGAAGTGTCTCTTCGGGCGGTACTCACACAAACCACCCTAAAAAAATAATTAGTAATTCCTGCTATGAAGCCCACACTTTGTAATATGCAGGTGTTTGTACCTAGGACCCTTTCGGAAAGGATCCCGACTCAGAATCACCGAGGAGCCGCTGTCGCCCTAGCCCTCGTCCGCAGAAAGCTCGCGCAGGAGAGACTGGCGTCGGGCTTGCGCTTTCGCAGCGAATATCAAGGCCTTGAAAAGACCGACAATAGGCTTCGTTCCCCAGGGGTCTACGGTTTTGATTAGTGGGAGTTGGAAATCCGTCTGTTTGGGACCGACGGCCTCCTTCGGAATGGAAGAGTCATGGGCTCAGGGTTAGGATTGTAGTACTGTAGGGCTTCTGGGGTTAGTGCCGGGGGTGTGGGGTTCAGGGTCTATCCAGGGCATTTTTTGGCCGGCAGAAGTGAATTCCAGTCAAGACTTGGCAGGGGTTCGTGCCAACAGGCTGCGACTAGGCGGCACCTAGAAGCACATCTTAAGGTAACGTTCCCCGATGGCAACTAGATTGCTTGTGATGATCTCCTGCACCAGTTAGTGGCATTGGAAGATCGCGTAGCAACATCCTGTGTTTAACAGTTTAGCTCTACATCTCATAACCCTGTCCCAGGTCTGCACCTCTAGATGCGATGCAGCTCTCTCGACAAGCTTTGTGCCATCCTGGCAGTCGGAGGCATCCGCGTGCACGGGGCTCTCCGGGTTTGCACCGCCGTGTGGCTGAAGGCAGCAGAATCCCGCAGGTTGTACTTGACACCCACATGGCATGATGCACTGCATGGTTCACGGGGTGTACAAGACAGCTTCCACGGTCCATAGGCCCCTAGAGCAGCCTGAAGCCTGATCACCAACCTGTCGCTGCTAAACCCATCGTGCAGAAGCGCGAAGCCCGGTCCTCGTCGCCGTCTGCCTGGAGGTGCTAAGTGCGTCTGACAGCTCATCGCTAGCATGGGGGCTCGGTCCTTCTGAATTTTACCCTAGACCACAAGTTCAACAAGTTCGGGTAAAGTCCATACCCCGAAGTTAGAGAAGGCATGAAACCCCTCGAACTCATCTTTAACTCTGCAGCGGCATCTCTGAAACCTTGAACCTCCCAAGCCCCCTCATAAACCCGGGACGAAACCCTTGACCCCCACAGCCCCGAAACCACCTTAAACGCTGAGTGCCCTGAACCCAAGACGCCCTTATAAACCTTAAGCCCGCAATGCCTAAACCTCAGCGCAACATGCCCTAAAGCCTAAACTCCTAAACCACAAAACCCGTAGTTATGACATCCTCTCTAGCATGAATTCAGCCCCGCAACCCTAAAAGCCCGAAACCCGGCCTTGGCATGCTCGCGCATCGCTTGACGGAGGGACTCGCTGAGGCAAGCCTCTCCCAAAGGGTCCAAGTGCCATTATAGTAGGGTTTAGGGTTTGGGGGGTTTAGGGTTTATAGGGTTTAGGGTTTAGGGTTTATAGGGTTCCCAAAGGGTCCAAGTACCATTATAGTAGGTACTTAGCAGGACTACTTGGACCCTTTGCCTCTCTCTGGCTTTCCCCGGGGTTTAGAGGCCTCAGGTGTTCGAGTAGCCAAAGATCCATTTGCATGTAGAAAGATACACATCATACATCCCATGCATACCTATGTATATAACACATGTGCAGACACACATACGTGTATACACATATCTAGATATGTATAGTTCTTGTACGGAGCGGCTTTTCGGGTCATGGGTTTGGTTGTGCAGGTTTTACATGAGGGCGCAGGGTTGATGTGAAATGCTGTCAGGTTTCGCGCTTTCTGTCTGTCAAAACCCAAGCACTTCCGGCGGCCGACGGGAAAACGGCTACAAACAACAACCTTCCTATAGAAACTGAGCTTCCTCAAGCCTTACTGCAATCTTCAACCTCAAGGCCATAATTAACGTTATCATCTTGCTTCATTCCTTTGTCAAGTGCACAATGCCACTGAAACTTTTGGAAACCCTTAGAATAAGAACCCTGCACGCGCCCTGACTATGCGTCAGGTTGACCCACGAAAGTGCTGTTTGCAGAACACTCTTGGGGTTAATATCATATGCAAGAAGACATGACCCGTACGAAATGCTCTAGCCTTCTAAAGGCCTTATAGACTCATAGACCCCTCAACAAACCCAAACCCGGCCCTAAACGCTTATCCCCACACCGTACAAGCCCTAAACTCTGACAAGTTGGGCGCCCGACAATCGGCCCGGTAAGGTCTTCGGAAGCTGTCGGAGACCTCGAAACCTTCAAGGACGTTGGTGTTCGCAGGTTCCCCAGCACCATCAGGGTTTAGGGTTTAGGGGCTGAAAGGCTTTGACAAAAGTGCATTGATTTTTCGGGTACGATGGGGATTTGTTGGGTTTCTCTTGTGTGCTATAGCGTTCCTCCATTGATTTTGTCAGGGTATCATAAATCTTGCTAAGGTGTGTTCACCAGACCAGAAACCACCTAAGAAGAAGTAATCTAAGAATAAGAAGGTTGTCCTTCTTCCTATACGAGGCAACCTCAAGGAGTGTGACCCACCC
>CAJNJA010028975.1:0-10308 GCA_905231915.1 Symbiodinium necroappetens
CCAGCACAATGGCCTGACTGAGCTGTCGGCTCTTTTGATGGTACATGGCCGCATTGTGTGAAATGAGCTTGCCGAGACGGTGGCTCAGAGTCTGGAACCAGGCAGAGCCAAAACCGCGAAAAACCGCAAAAAAAACTGCAAAAAAACGGTATAAACGGTAAAAACCTTATAACCCTGAACACGGTTTATACCGTTTATACGGTTCTTACGGTTTTTTTTACGGTTTTGGGATCGCCGGCCTTTGCACTGCTTTCCTGCGTCCCAGTAACTGGTAAAGGCCCCAAACGCAATCCACACACTGTACATACAGGTCCTACACACATAGGACCCATTGGGTATATAGGTACATGGAGCCTTACCCTAAACCCTAAACCTAAACCTTAAACCCTAAACCCTGATCCCCTGAACCCCCAGCAGGGGCGCTCCATGAGGAAGGTGTCGGCGGAGCCTTGATTCATGTTCCCGTCAAGAGATCCTGCTGGCTGGGGGTTCTGTATGGACTACTATAAGAGTTGCTATAAGGGCTCCTATAAAGGGTTACTATAAGGGCTACTATTCGGGGTTGCTATAGTAGGATTACGATAAGGGTTGCAAGGCTGCCTTTTAACGCTAAGGGTCCATGTACTCACATAGTATATACTTTGGCCCCAAAGTACCTATAGAGGGACTACATTAAGGCCAAAGTATATGCAATTTGGGTACATGGACCCTTAGGGTAAGGGTTCTGTATGGATTACTATAAGAGTTACTACAAGCGCTCCTGCAAAAGGTTGCTAGAATTAAGGGCTACTATTTGGGGTTACTATTAGGATTACTATAAAGGTTGCATTAAGGGTTGTTCTAAAGGAGGGAGGGGGGGGGTCTTAGTATTGGCTGCTAGCCCTAAAGAGCTGGAGGTTTCCAAAGAGCTGGAGGTGTCCTTCTCGCAGGCGCCTACGTAGGATAGACTTGCTTTAAGGTTCGTTCAAAGTGTTCTACAAGGACAAATTACTATGAGGGTTACCATAATAGCTCTGATAAGATAGGGGCCTTAGTATCAGAACAGGCTGTGACATCATAAAGAACATAATGGAATACTACAATACTACGACTACTTCTTCAGACCTTCGTATTCTACAGGGCTGGGCCTCATGGCCTGCTGACTTCGGGTCCCTTTAAACGTCCTGATGCAATTTAGTTTTTTTTGTTTTTTTTTTTTGGGGGGGGGTCCCGCACAGGACTCTATGTAATTCACCCTATGCTTCCAAAGAGCTTATAGTTAGGGCCCTAGACCCCTGAAGGACGCAATAGTTCGGTCCCTGGAAGCATAGGGTCACAGTTCGTAGAGAACCTGTTGCAGGCCTCTTCTCATGGCGTTTAGCAGCTGCAGGATTTAGTTTGCGGCGTTGCAGGGATTGAAAAAACAAACAACTAGTTCGGTACCTGCGGGTTGTAGTTCCACCAATTGTGAGCGTACCTACCTACAGTCCCCACTGAACAGGTAAGTAGACTTGCCTCACCCTTACACATAGCTTAAGCTACCATAACCTACTTTTTTGTAGGTTCTTATTATAAACCCTAATATGAAATTTATAGAGACCCTACAAAAAAGTAGGTTTTGGTAGTTCAAGGTAAGCCTTATGGGTCGGGGCATTTGTCGAGCTCCTTCTTCCAAAAATCCTGTCGAAACTCCTGTGGAAATCAGGAGTCGGAGTTCAGAACCCTAAACCCTACCCATAGGCCCCTAAGTAGTTCCTTTTTGTGGCTTATATTTAGAAACCTATAAGGTAATCCCCAAAAAGGAACTGCTTAGGGGCCTATGGGTAAACCCTAAACGGCTTAAGACCGTACGGACTAAGGTTGGTGTGTAGGGTGTGCGGACTTCCTGAAATGGCTGAGATTTGGATTTCACTCTTCTACTCTACTCTCTCCGGATAAGATGTGGTTTGTTAGGGGTCTTGGTGTTTTGGGGCTTATGGTCACACGGGCTGGGCTACAACTACTTTCATGACTGCCGCGTAGACCAGATCCTGGCCAATCTAAACCCTAAACCCTCAACCCCAAAAGCTAAACGGCAACTCCCTAAACCCTATATAAACCCTAAACCATAGTTCGCTAACCCCTCAAGGGCAACGGCAACTCCCTAAACCCAAAGCCCCAAACCCTAAACCCTAATTAGCTAACCCCTCAAGGCTTGGGCCTCTCGTGTTGCCGGCCACGTAGATGCGACCTCAGGTGGTTCGCTGTTTGGCGCCTCGTGCCCGGTCACAGCTCGAGGATTTGCGGCTTCGGGTTTAGGGTTCAGGGTTCAGGGCTTGGGATTTAGGTTCAGAGTTTAAGGCTTATAGGGTTTAGGAAAGATAGATCGCAACATGAAGGGGTGCTTCGCAACAGCAATCTGAACACTCAACTCTGACCAAAGGGGTGGGTTGCAGAAGGCAGGTGCTTTGAGTTTCAGGCTTTTGGGCTTAGTGTTTTGGGCTTCGAACCCGAAGCCCTAAACCCTGACTTTAGGGCTTAGGGTTTGGGGTTTAGGGTTTAGGGTTTCGATCCCGAAGCCCTAAACCCTGAACCCTGCACCCCACACACCCAGGCGCCTGAGAAAAGCAGAAGAGCTGTCGCATGGTCCTGGCACACCAAGGAGTGACGGATCCTAACTGGTACCCAAACATGCGACTTGCTCCAACCCTAAACCCTAAATCCCTAAGCCCATGGCTCTTCGCGTCTTCACTAAGTGACTTCTTCAAACATACACAGCTCAAACGAACCAAGTCTAGTATGCAGCAACCATCACCTCAATTAGGCTAGTTTTCAGGGTATATTGTGGTTTAGGGTTCAGGGGTTTAGGGTTTAGTACAATAGCCCTCGAACTCGAGGGACTAAGTTGAAGGACAGCTCAAATACCTCGATTGTAAACCGTGGTTTAGACTCCAAGGTGGGGTTTCACAGCATCAAGACCCCCTCGCAAGAGTCGAAACACAGAGCAAAAGCCGCCCCAACACCCTGAACCCAACGGTTTAGGGTTAGGGTGGGTTTAGGGTTAGGGTGCAGCTCGAACCTTAAAGGTTCCGCCAGTAAACGAAAGCGCAAGTGGTGGTTGACTCTTGGCTTGAGCGACGGAAGAACCTGCTGTTGAGAACTGTTGGGCCAAGATGCCGCAGCATGGGATCCATGCGCAAAGAGCCTAACAAGAAACCGTGCAGCCTACACCCCGCTGATTTGTTGCTATACCCGACTGCGGGGCTTGATTTTTCAGATTAGGGTTCAATTCAAATTAATATTTGTTCTAGTGTATTATAATAAAACCATAACAAGGAACCCTGAGGAAAAACGTTGGCGCTTATCTAGGCCTCTACCTACAGTCTCCATTGTAGTTCCTTTTTTGGTTTAACCAATGTTAGACTAAGCAACCAAAAAGGTACCCCCAAAAAGGAACTACAATGGAGACTGTAGGTATATTACGAAAGCCCGGTCCGCGAAGGTCGAGCCGCGCTGGCAGGTCCAAAGCCAGGTGCCATTGCTGCCCAGCTTCCTCGTCAGTCTTCGGTTTGGGGTTTATAGGGTTTAGGGTTTAGTAATTTACAGTTTAGGGATTTAGGGTTTGGGGTTTATAGGGTTTGGGGTTTAGGGTTTAGGGTTTGAGGCTTAGGGTTTAGGGTTTGGGGGGTTTGGGGAAAGCCCTAAACCCTAAAGCCCTAAACCCGGTTTACGGGGCCCGAAAAGGTGAGAACATGGGCTAGCGGTTAGTTGGATTCAGCTTCGGGTCTTGGATGGTCTTGGGCCGTGGAAGTCTCGGTACAATAAGGGTCTAGGGTTTAGGGTTTATTAAAGTTTAGGCACAATAAGGGGCTAGGGTTTAGGGCGTAGGTACAATAGTAAGGGTCTAGGGTTTAGGGTGTAGGTACAATGTCTAGGTTTAGGTTTTAATTTTAGGTACAACAAAGGTCTAGGGTTTAGGGTTTAGGTACAATAAGGGTCTAGGGTTTAGGGTTTAGGGCGCAATGCTCTGAAACAGCCTCCTTGATTTCTCGCATGATACTCGGCTAGGGTACCCTAAACCCTAAGTCCTAAAGGGCTGTGCCGAAACACCGGTGGTTTCCTCTGGTGGACTTGTGATCAGAAGAACGAGGACATCCCTGAACCTGCCGGAAGGCTCTAATGCAGGGGCTCTAAAATTGGAATAATTGTATATTAAACACTGTACTGATACCAAGGAACCCCCAAAACAATATGGGCCCCTATTTTATATTATACTTATACTATACCCTCACAACAATATAGGTCGTAGTTATAAGGCCCCTATACTAAGGAACCGCTCCCTTCGGGAAGATGTCTTGCCCCTCAACCTGAGCCCTGCGCAGTCAGAGGCAAACATACCGTCAGTGTTTGGGTTTAGGGTTAAGGGTCTAGGGTTTAAAGTTTCGGGTTTAGGGTGCAGGGTTTAGGGTTTTGGGGTTTAGGGTTTAGGGTTTTCGTGTAGGGCTTCGGGACAGTAAACCCATCCGAAGCGCATCACGAACATGTCGTCGGACCCAGCGTTGGTGTGGCCATCAAGGTCGCCATCCTGAGCGTGGCCGCTAATACTCCAGGTTGCTGAGTGACCCCTGAATAAAAAGGGTACCCAAGGGTACCCTTTTTCCTACTATTCCCCCCCCCCAAAAAAAAAGGGCCAAAAGGTACTACTCGGGAACCTAGTACTTCTGGGGATTTAGGCATTAGCGTTTTGGGGTTTGGGTTTAAGGATTCTGGGTTCTTGTTAAGGAGTTTAATTTTCAGTTCCCATGATAAGGACATCATAGTATTCCTACTATCGATCCCTATTATGGTAACCTAAATTAAATCCTTTGACAAGAACCCAGGATTAGGGTGTGGAAATCAGGGCTATAGGGTCTTCGGTATTTAAGGTTTAGGGTTGCAGGCACCGAGGATGTATGGTTCAGGGATGATTAGCTGCATGCTGTCACGGCCATAGTCAAAATCCTTGGCCACGGTATGTCATGCTGCATCATCTGGTTCATGTGTCTCTCACTCTCTGCACTGTGGTTGATTTATCTATCTTCATGCACTGCCGGCGTTTGCAAGCGCGTAAACGGTTGCTAGCCATCTAGTGACAGTTCTCCGCCCCCCCGCCCCCCCCCCCATGTGTCGTTCCGAGGATCCAGGTACTCACACAGTATCCCTTCGGGCCCGGAAGGTATCAAACCCTAAGGGTCCATGTACCCTAATAGTAGATACTTTGGCCGTGAAGTAGTCCCTATTTGGGTACTCTACTACCTGGGTGCATGGACCCTTAGGGAAATAAACAAACACTTTAGGGCCGACGTTGTTTTGCAGCTCATGGATCCTCATGATCCTAGACACCCCAATTCCCTGCAGGAATTCCCATCTTGTACACGGTTTCTTGGAAACACACGACCCCTTCGAAACCGTTGGTGCATAAGCCGCTCTGACCACCAGGAATTCCCCAATTGCATGTCAGAGGGTTTGGCGTATTGGGGTTTAGGGGTGGTTTAGGGTTTGGCGGTTTAGAAGGCTTTAGCCTTTTTGGATCTGTTGGGATGTGGCTTTTTAGGGTTTATGCGGCTTTTTTGGTTTTCGGTGTATTGGGGTTTGATGCTTTTGGGGTTTGGCGTAAGCCCTGCACGGCCACGATGTAATCTGTATCTAGTTGCTGTGCTCTCTGGCGCCCAAAAATACGATACCTACTATTTTCATGTCTACGTTGGGCCCTGATTCTCAACTGCCGCCGAAGAGGTAGGGCATGTTTATGGTAGTGTAAGCTGTTGAAGGCTCTCGGGAGGTCGGAAGTGGTGGGTTGGCGCAGAAATGGGACTTTCCGAAATTAGGGGTACTGTATTCTGGAGTCTTTATAATAAGGATCCTACTATTTAGGGTACTATAGAATGGTCCCCTATTTTCGGAAACTCCCAAATGTGGTTGCGGGACCACTGAGAATCGAAAGCCCCTGGTTCTGACTTCCGAGTGTCCGTGTGGCCAGTCAGAACGAAGCTGTCGCCCTGGTCTGCAAGTGGAGGGTTTAGGGTTTGGGGTGTAGGTGTGTTTCCTTCTCTTGTTTCACTTTAGTCTAACTAAGTTAGGTCTTCTATACCCTTAGATTATAGGTGCTAAGTCTTAGGTATATTTTAGTTCTATCTTTACACCTAGGCTCCTGAGACTGTCGGCGTCGGGGCTTTGAAGGAGAACGCTTGGGCTCTACGGCTGGTCTTGCAGAATAACAGGTCTACGACGACCTCTACGGTTTAGGGAGGGTTTAGGGTTGAGATCAGGCCTAGGGGCTTTGGGTCTGGGGTGTGCGAAATGAAGCAGGGGTTTGAAGCCCTTCTGTGGGAGTTAGGGTTAAGGGACCCTTAGGGATAGAGGGTCCTTTTCAGGGAGCCATCAGTAGGGTTAAGAAGGGTCACCTTCAAGGGGTCTCCCTTAGGAAAGTTCCAAGCCTCAGCACCACCGTGATCCTGAAGTCGTACATAAACTTAGTTGCTGAGTTCATGAGCATTAAAAAAGTGTACACTTTTATAGTTCTATAAGGGATCATATGATCCCAAGAAGTTTAAAGCGTAGTAATTCAGCTACTAAGTATACAGTCCTACAGTACATACTCCAAAGCCCGGACCTTCAACCTTACCACCCCAAAGCCCGCTAAACCTGAGAAATCATATGAAACTTTGCAAAGCCCCGGAAAACCAAACAGCACCGTATACGTACTCCCTTAGCACCCCAGAAGGAAACTGAACCGATGATTCTACCCTAAACCCTAAAACCCTAAACCCTAACCGATAATTCTTGCCGAAGGGGCTGACAACTGCATTGCCGCCACGACGTCTACCAATAAAGAGCCTCTCTGGCGGGTCCAAAGCCACTCTCCTCCAGGGCTCCCTAACCCTCCAGGTACCTACTATATAGGTCCCTAGGGGGTCTAGTACCCTATAAAGAAGGTACATGGGGGTTTAGGGGCTGTTTTGGGGGCTCGGGTTTAGGGTTTCTACGCCTCGGGTTGATCCTTTGGGGTTTATGTCAGCTTTAGGGCTGCTTCTGGTGTTCAGTATGGCGCTCGAGGCCTAGGGCTCAGAACCCTAAACCCTAAACCCTGTTCCGAGGCATTGAAAGCCTAAACCCTAAACCCTAAACCATTGAGTCAGAATTGCAGACGTGCAACGCTGTGCTAGGCCCGTTCTGAGTTGTTTCTTGGGGACTGCGCTGAGGATGCTTCCAAGGATTGTACTTCTGCGCCCTTGGGAGCACAACAAAAGGTCACCCAGAAGGAGCCGCCCTGTAGCAAAAGACCCTTAATCAGCGAGTGTACCGTAGTTCTCAAGGAATCTTACTAGGATCACGACAGGACTTTACTTGGGTTTTTGCCTCTGGCAAAGGTTTAGGCCATCGCATCTCCTGCCCCCGTGAACTTCATCAGGAAGATGTCGGAATATCCTGATCTGCTGATCCGGGGTTCCACACATGCCCCTCTCAGATATGTGGATAGTTTTCCAGGTTAGGGTCCCTTTTTGGATCCCAAATATAGTACGGCACCCTTCTAAAAAGGACCCTAAAAAGGGACCCTAGTTTAGAGAACTAGCCATGTACATATTATTCGTTAAGTAGGTTTGGGGACACTTGTCCTCGAGCTTGAGTATGCAAAGTTGCTCGGCTGGCTTCTTCGCTGCACTGCTGGCCTCCTCTCGGCCTCTAGTCTCTTCGTGCTTCAGTAGACCATGAATGCAATTGGGCATTCTGCTCAAGAATAGGAGGAAACCTGCTCCCTAAAGCCCTAAAGCCCTAAACCCTATTCCATAAAACCCTAGACCCTCAACAGCACCCTCCTTGGGAGACTCCCTGTTAGCAGCTTCTTTTCGGATCGGGCATTCGGGGGTAGATTGATGACCGTCCGTCCGAGTAGTCTCTTACAGTCCCTGGGCGACGATTCATAGCATAAGTACCCCAAAAAACCCTGGTCCAAAAGGTGAACTCTGAAAGAGCCTTGTCGAAAACTCCTAGAAACAACTATACCCCCAAAGCCCTTGGCCACAAGGTGGGCGAGCAGCCGATGTTGGTATTGCCGTCGAGGGAACCTCTTGTGTCACCAGCGACCTCGTTCGGCTTTGAGAGTTTAGGGCCCTTTTTGGCGATTGCTCACAGGGTTCAAAAGGAACCCAAAACCCTACGGTTGATGATATAAATCCTTCATTACCCATAATAAGGAATAGACCATAATTCCCACAGCTCAGGGTCCTTACGGTAATGCAGGATTATCTATCATCAACAGAAGGAGCCCTAAACCCTAGGGTTTGGGATTGTTTCTGTCGTAGAGATCGGACTTCTTGGCGCGAAAAGAGGCCTGCAGTATCGACAAACTTCAGGAAACCTCTGAGCCTCAGTGCCCTCTGATTGATCTTCGGATAGCAACGCCACCACGCCCACGTAATTGCGGGCTGATGCAGGCAAATCTGCACTATCTGTAATGAAGGCCATACTCCATTTAATGGTTCATCTTGGGCTCTAGCGCATGGGTGCTTCAATATGTTCATTCCCTCGGGCTCCATCATACCACCATTCCCGCAGCTTAAAGTGCCTAAATTATGCAGGAATTGCGCCTTTCAACTCATCAGGGATGCCTTTTGTGTTACACCGGAATAGCGATGCCTGCTTGCCTCCGTCCACAAGCTCAGCCAGAACACAAGTTGCACTCTCAAGCCTTGCCACACACACCCTGGGTCTAAAGCCGAAACTCTGCTCCCCAGCACGCAATCGAACGATTTCATCAGCGAAAACATAGACAAACAAATAGGTAACGACGAGGTAAAGCAAACGAAAGCTAAAACGCTTGAGTGCCAGGCCCCGTGCTATGGGGTTGAAGGGATAAGGTGCTGGGTGTGATGCTCAACAAACCCAAACGAAATTATGCTGTCACCCAAACCCTATTCCCTAAAACCCTGCGCACCCCTACTGACGTTTTGATGGCGTGTGGCCACGATGTCGCCTGAATCGGTCTGCTGCACCGCCGTCGCATGGTCCTGCTTTACAAGCTTTAGGGCGTATAGGCTTCTACCCCCTAAACCCTAAGCCCTGAACCCAGTACGGCTTTGTGGCTTTAGGGCTTCTACCCCAACCGAGGATCCAAGACTTATAGACCTCAACTAGAAACAAATCCAAGAAATTTGGGTTTAGGGTTTAAGGTGCCTGGTTCTACGATGTAATATCCATCGTAATGCTTTCTGGGATGTGTGAATCATCTCGAGGTCTGGTGAAATCACCGGTAGATCCTCCAAGGGTTCCGGACGTTAGGGTTAATATAGGGGCCTTATTGAGTAGAATAGGGTTTTGGGGCCCATTATACTATTCTTGTAATACCCAAACCCTCCAGGTACCTACTATATGGGGCCCTGGGGGCTCTAGTACCCTCTGTAGTGGGTACCTGGAGGGTTAGGGATAAGGAGCCCCCAAAAAATAGTATTGGTAAGTATTTAGGGCCCTGTATGAACTCGGCACCAGCTTGGGCAGGGTCCGAAATCTGGCAAGCAGCCATTAGCCTCTCTCTGTTGCAGCTTGAGTATAACATGCACATGTTTACGCACATATATATATATATATGTATATAGATACGTATGTCTGTGTGTATATGTATATGTATATATATATATGTATGTGTATATATATATGGCGTATACATGTAACCTGCACTATGTATATGTATGTCTGTGTACGGATTTCTTTGTGTATATATACATGCACGCACGCACACGGGCGCGCGCACACACACACACTCACTCACTCACTCACTCACTCACTCACTCACTCACTCACTCACTCACACACCTGTACATGGTACATGTACATCGGGGACAAGAAGGCTTTTTCAAAGTCAGGGCGGTCAAACCACAGAATCAGACCAGGTTTTTTCCAACATGATGGCTGTTCCTGCACCTCGTCAGCCCTCAGCTCTTATCTGTAGACTCCAAAGTACAAGAAATAGGTAATATCTGCAGACATCAGACCGAAAGTAGGCACGGCTGTACGCATGGAGTCTGCGGATAACCTTTCCTTTTATTAACATTCCGATGGCAGAGCAGGCTCTCTTCCCACCGTCTTACGTCCATACCTATAGTCTCCATTGTAGTTCCTTTTTGGGGCTTACCTTATGGGATCCATAGTATATAGTTGGTTAAACCAAATTGAAAAGGAACTACAATGGAGACTACAGGTACATGGCATGCCCATGCACACAGCGTCCTCGTAGAACGTCCCTCGCTGGGTCGTCCACTGCCAAGCTCCATTGCTACTGAAGGCCCTTAGCTAAAGGAAGCTACAGGTGGGGAG
>CAJNJA010028975.1:10655-26785 GCA_905231915.1 Symbiodinium necroappetens
TTGGGGGTATACTATACTGTAATTATAATAAGGAATCCACAAAATGTTATAGGTAGCTATTAAGGCCCCCTTTTTTGGCTCTAAAGCGCCCTAGCGGCATCACGTAGACATCGTGGCCCCCGGCCCAGGGAAAGCCGTCCAAGGAAGCCTCCGAAAACCCGACCACGAGGACCTCGGAAGTGCTGAGGGCTTCAGACTACCCATAGGCTCCAAAGTAGTTCGTTTTTGTGGTTTCTATTTAGGATCCTACAAGGTAACCCCAAAAAGGAACAACTTTCGAGCCTATGACTAAGTCTCTTTAGAAAAAAACCTAAGGCTCTAAGGACTCATATTTTAAGGCTTTTGGGCCCAAAGACCATACTATATGAGGCTTTGGGCTATGTTGAGCCTTAGGGAAAGGCTTCGTTACATCATCATAGTATATTAGCGGGGTTTAGGGTTTAGGGTTTAGGATAGTACCTGGTATAGTATGGTAGGAATAACCAAAGGGCCCCTAAGTAGTTCCTTATGGGGATTACCTTACAAGGTTCTAAATACAAACCATAAAAAGGAACTACTTAGGGGCCTATGGGTAAACCCTATAGTTGTCCTACACCCTAAACCCTAAACCCTATAATTGTCCTAAACCCTAAACCCTTAACCCTATAATGGCCCTATAATTGTCCTGCATCGAAAAAAACATCGTAGGGTTTGACCAGGTCTGGAGTCGAAGGTTTCAGGCGGCAGAGGGGGCTTTCAGTCCGGCGATTCGGAGTCGGGATTTAGGGTTTAGGGTTTATAGGGGTTTAGGGTTTAGAGTTTAGGGCTTAGGGCTTAGGGTTTGGGGTTTAGGGTTTAGGGTTCAAGGTTCAAGGTTTAGGGTTAGGGTTTAGGGGTTTAGGGCCTTAGGGTCGAAGGCTCGAGGGTTCAAGCCTCCGAGTTTATACTGTCTATAAAGCCTAAACCTTGAACCCCAAATAGCTTAATTTTTTCAGGACTTCTGTAAAGGAATCATGATAAGGAACCCCAAAAATGTAAGTTCTATAAGGCCCAGGTCAACCTTAAACCCCCTAAACCCCTAAAGGCCTAAACTCATGGGTCTTCGGATTGCGGGGATGTTTACGTGCCAGCTCCGAATGCAAGGGTCCAAATCCTTTGAGCAAGGCTTGGGGCACCTGCTGTGTGACTATGCGCGGAAAACACAGAAAAGAGCATGGTGAGTTGCCGCACCGCGACCTCTTCTGAGGAGCAGAAACCTCTAAGACACGGGCATCTCCCAACGCGGTCACTCTGATGTCGCCTGAAGGAACATCAAGCTCTAGCGATGGAGGGGCAAGAAGCAGCAACCCTAAACCCTAAACCCTAATCCAAGCTTCAGGCCAGAGGGTACTCTTTAATGCGTCAGGGCTTCCGGGTTTAGGACCTTAGGATCTCAAGGCTTTGAGCTTTAGCAGAGTTTTAGGGTTTTTGGGAGCCCTTCCAGCTTTGAGTCTATAGCTGAAGGGAGCTCTCGCAGGCTATACATCGACGCGGGGCTGTTGTTGCGCGTCTACCACTTCTCCCCATGGTTTTCGGGGTTTTGCTTTCGGGTGCCTGGCTCTTGCTCTCTGTCTACTGCTGGTGGCAGCTGCTTCGTGTTTTCTGACCTAATGTAGGGGCCTTAATAATTAGAATAGGGTTTTGGGGGAGGCTATACTACGATTTATAGTATAATGAAGCATTATACTACAATATACTATAAATATAATAAGGAACCCTCAACATGATATAGGTAATTTCTAAGGCACCCTTAAACCCTAAATGCGATGTTAGAAATCTCTGCTGCATGGGAAGTTTGCGGAGGCAACACCGGGCTTCAGAGCCGCCACTATGGACATGCCCATAGGCCCCTAAGTAGTTCCTTCTTGGGGTTACCTTATAGGATTCTAAATAGAAACCACAAAAACGATCTACTTAGGGGCCTTTGGGTACACCGAAAATGAAACTGGACGAAGCAAAATTCGTGACCCTTAGTCACCCTGATACATGCCTTACGATTTTCAAAAAGAGAAGAAGAAACCCTTCGTTTCCGAGGTGCAAGTATTCTGAGTATATCTGAAACCCTAAACCTTACTTAACCTTCAAACCCTTAACTTTGAATCCCAAAAACCTAAAGCTCCAAAACCCTACGCCCTGAATCCTCTGGCAAGGCACCGACGCGGTCTTGGCCAATGGAACCTCGCTGCCTTATCCACAGCGGATCGCCTGTTGCATTCCTGGGTCTGGGCTTTTGGGATTTAGGCTTCAAGGTTGGGTAAGCAGGTTTTGGGGTTCTTGAAGGCTTTATTGGGGGCTTTATGGCTTTGTGGTTTCTGACGGTACAAGGAAGGTCCAGAAAGGTTCCCATACAATCGCATCCATGGGCTTATGTAGGCCAGTTTAGGCCTGATACAGATTATTGAATTGTTGGTTGCTTCCTCCTTGGCGACATGGCCGCCGGTTCTTAATAGGAGGTGATTTCAAGACTAAAAGTCCGCTTTTCCACATGTGAGAGGATGCTTCCAACCCGATCCACATGTTCCAAAAGACATGTCAGCAACCTGTTGGCTCTCTCGGATGTTCATCGGCTTGTTTTACATCAGAGAGGTACTATGAACCAAGCGGGACGAGCGTATCTGCTACTCTGAGCCTTGACACCTCCACATAATCAACCCTAGTACATCAACCGTGCTTACGTGAATGTCTAGGCAACCTGCAAGGCAAACCCAAGCGGCCCTGAATCGGAAGCCTTATTAACCTTAAGGCGCCCTACAGCAGACCGCAAGCCATACAATACAACATCATACATACAACTCATGCATTTTACTAGCCGACAATACAGGCTGTTTGGTTGTCTGACTATTGCTTATGTAGTTCACCTTAAAAAACATAAATGAACAAATAAATATAAAAAAATATAATTCTAACCTAGACCCACAGAACGCCATCTCTGCCAAGACCAAGGTGCAGCTTTGCTACCTCAAAATTGCAGCGGTTCATTTCGGCGGGGCAGGGTTTGGCCGACAGTGGAAGCTGACTGCAAGGCAACCGGGGAGCGTGACGATATCGGTCCAGGGTTTAGGGCTTTGGGGCTTCCCATCATGATCCTTTAGGGTTTAGGGCTTTAGTATCCGGTGCGCTTTTGGCTTCCTGTGAAAACTGATTCTGGTAGGTTGATTGACTGACTGACTGACTGACTGATTGACCTGCTGGCTGGCTGGCTGGGGTTCTGTTTGGTTTTGGTTTGATTGGTTGATTCATTCATTCATTCATTCATTCATTCGTTCATTTCATTTCATTTCATTCCATTCCATTTCATTTCATCTCGATTCATTCCATTTCGTTTCAGTTCATTTCATTTCATTTGAACTCATTCACTCACTCATTCACTGATTCACTCATTCGTTCTTTCTTTCTATCTTTCATTTCAAACTCAGCTCTTTCACTCATCCATTCATCCATTTATCCATTCATGCATTCATCCCTTCATGCATGCATGCATGCATTCATTCATTGGTTGATTGGTTGGGTGAAGTTGAGAACGTGGAACTTTTGCTGGCGAAGCTTTCGCACCCGTGTCCCACCCAAAGGCGAGCAAGGGGCAAAGACGTCGGAGTCGCCAAAGCGCGCATTCTCCAATGACCCCTCGGTCTCTCCGGCTACGAAGATGCTGTCGGAGGACACAGCCTGAGACGGCTCAGGATGGCTCCTAGCTGCCACAGCCTAAGATAGTGGTCTTAATAATTAGAATAGGGTTTTGGGGCCCAGTATGCTATGCCAAGAATAAGGCACCCCCAGAAAAGTGTAGGGAATTCTTTAAGGCCCCTATATGAAATCCCCCGGGCCCAAAGCATGGAGCTCTGAAACCCTCAACCCCCAGGCAGCCCGGCTGTGGAAGTCCACAGAGGTTTCCGGCCCGGCAGACTAAGCTGACTCTCAAATCGCACGGTTTTTAGGGTTTAGGGTTTCTCAAACTTCAAGGTTTGGACTTACCCATAGGCCCGTAAGTAGTTCCTTTTTATGGTTTTTTTAGAATCCTTTAAGGTAATCCCCAAAAGGAGCTACTTAGGGGCCTATGGGTACATTCAGGGCATTTTTCGGATGTGGGTTTAGAACTCAAACATATAGGACCGTTTCAGTATAAGGCTAAATGCCGAAGCGACAAGTTCCTGGGTTGAACGGGATTGCCGGGTTTGCATAAAGACGAACCCTCAAGCCCTAAACGCCAAACCCTGGGCGTTCTATAGTTTGGGCGTAGTTAGGGCTCCTTTTTCCCAGACCTCATGTCTGGTAGACAGTCTTCGCCATGACCTGCACTAGCAAACCCCACAATACACCACGGATTTCGGGTTTCTCTGTGGGGCCCTGATGATAACCCTGGCATCGAAATTAATCGGAATCCTACAGGAGTCTAAGTAGCTTCTGACGGTTTAATGCAAACCATCTCTATAGTTATACATGTTCCCCGTAGCTACCATTGGGGAATTGGGGCTGCCAAAGACCAGTCAGACCCCGAAGCCCAAACTTTGGGCTTATATCCTTGGGAACTGTACTGTACGGCCAATCATGCTTTGGCGGTCCGAATCGTCTGCCACGAAGCAAGCGCCTGCGCTGAATCCCAGTTGTCCGTGCCTTGAGGTGAGGTTCCACGGTTCAGGGCCAGGGGTTGAAGGCCATCATAAGACCCGCGAACCCACTATCTTAGCCGAATCAGGGATCCTGTTCTCGATAAACGTGTGTCACGAGGCTAGCCCAGCTACCGAGGGCAGAGGGGCACATATCATCCATCTGCTACCTCTTTGCAACAATTGGGCGGCACCTGCTGCAAATTTAGGAGCTCCGGCTATCGATTGATGAGATTTGCAAGAAGTGTGAGTTCCAATCAGGCACCAAACATGGCACAATCAATATTTATATATATATATACCCAAAATACTCGGACGAGTATAACTAATATTTCGACCGATAACCACCGACTCTGCATCTTGAATCTCCGCCCCGGCTTCAAAAGCTTCCACTTGGGTTCTCTTCATGCACCCTGTTCAACCCTAAGCAAAACTCTGGACTACCCTAAGGGTCCATGTACCCAAATAGTAGATACTTTGGCCCCAAAGTACCCAAATAGGAACTGCTTTACGGCCAAAGTATCTACTGTTCGTTCGGGTACATGGACCCTTAGGGTTAGGGATTGAGCTTACTGCTGAAAGGGCCCGAAGCACTGAGCCGGAAACCCCGCAAAAAACCCTAATTTGCCCCCGGCCGAAGCAGCTTTCCACTTTCGAAAAGCAATTCCGACACCGTTGGCTTAACAACTGATGAACTTCGGTGTTGATGACCTTGCAATGAAATCCTCAAACGTGTCTTGTAAACACAACAGCCAAACCTCGATCGGATTCACTTGGGTGCAGACAGCGGACATGCTTACCAAAGCCAGCGCATGCGCATAGATTAAACGTGTGGAGCTGGCGGCTAAACCCTAAACCCTAAACCCTAAAACCCTAAAACCCTACACCCTAAACCCTAAAACCCTAAACCCTAAAACCCTAAACCCTAAAACCCTAAACCCTAAACGCAGAAAACCTGCGAGCTTGGACTTCAAGCTGTGCACTCTAAGTAAGCACTTTACCTACAGTCTCCATTGTAGTTCCTTTTTTAGGGTTTAGGGTTTAGGGTTTAGGGGGTTTGACCAATTTTATATTACGGAACCCCTGGAGGAAGGCCGTAAAATCAAGGCATATAGCCGCTATTTGCAGAGTTTAAGGTTTAGCACCATTATCGAAATCATGAGTCTTTACCTTTGGACTCTGCACTTCGCAGCTCAGAGGCTTTGGCAACTGCTTTTTTCACCCCGAAAAAAAAGACCAAACAATGTCCACTCGTACATGTACCAGCACGGCGAAGACTTGGCATTTAGGAACTCAGTGCGTTGAGTCACAATAACTTTCAGCGGGTACTTACATAAGCGATAACGCACTATGCAGCAATCCAACAAAGAACTTCTACAGATACTGAAAGGCGGCTTGCGCAGGCACTAAACCACCCTACGAGAATAAACGAGCCGACATCAAGCCAAAGCAAGACCATGAGGATGACAAGCCAGTTCTGTCAGCATCGGGAAATAAACTGACTCAGGATGCGCAGAGGGAACAGATTCAGAACATGTGGCTTTGATCAGATGCCGGCAAAGCAGGTGTTTGACTGCTGCATGTCTTGCGAAATGCATCAACTCTGCCAATGCATACTAGCGCTGACCAGTCTGCTTGGTTTTGGTGCTTGTGGTTTTTACGGATTCGGGGATTAAATGGGGTTAGTGACTAGTGATGAGTGACTCCGCCGTATGGTCTTACAGGCGGCATTGGGCGCGGTATTCGCAGTATTCGATGCTTCAAGTTTATGCTGACGCCCGGAACTCAAAAAAAAAACGATATTTCGAATTGCTTGATCAGTAGTTTCGAACGCTGAGGTTCTTTTCGTGCTGAAATCCTTTGTTCGAGGACAAAATCAAGCCTCACAGTTGGTGGATCATCGACATCCCAGGTCCCTCTCCCAAGCCCAGAAAGCCTGACACATGCCCCATGTGTCTGTACCTATATATATATAATATATAATATATATATATATACATACATACATACATACATACATACATACATACATACATACATACTTGGAGTCCCAAAAAAGGACGACCAATATGTAGACACTGGTAAGGAAGATCATCTATCTACCTTTGGTACAAGCCATGTCAAAAGGATCTTCATGGAACGGTCCCCGAAGTAGCCAAACCAGCGGCCACTACCAGACATCCACGGGCAACTATAACTTAACATTAACATTCATCTTGCTGATTCGTGGCCGGCCTACTCTTTTCTTGCAAAGTCTATGAGGCCAGCGGAACTTGTCTCAATGGGTCTACATCAAGAAGGCTCATCTTGCGCTGTTATGATATCTACCGAACGGCAACGCTTTTCTGGCAACATGAAGCCTAGGACAAGTAATCCCAGATGCCCAGTTGGTAGACCCAGTTGGCCGCGGTCTTTGCCAGGATTGTGCACAGAAGAGATCCGGTCCTGCCATTTTATGAGGTTCGCTATTTCAATGAGTTTGGGGCCAATTCGATGCCCGAAACACCGAACCCTAAGCCCTAATACTGGCGAAACCCTACCTCCTAAGCCCCAAACCCGAACGACAGCCCAAACCCTGAGCCCTAAACCCTAAACTAAACCCTCAACCCTCAACCCTACCCTAAATCCTAAACCCTAAACCCTACCCTAAACCCTAAACCCTAAACCGCAGAGATGAAAGCCTTCTCTCGGGCTTCAGCTACCTAAATAGTAGGTTACTGGGGTACAGAATATATGGTTATAGGTTTAGGGTTTAGGGTTTATAGGGTTTAGGATTTAGGGTTTAGTTTAGGGTTTAGGGTTTAGGGTTTAGGGTTTATAGTAACCCACTATTTAGGTAACTGGAGCCCTGAGCCTTCTCAAGCTTCCGGATCCTGATCCGAAACGCGGCCCTGAGCCCTAGCAGCTTCACGGAAGTGTGCCCGGGACCCTAAGGCTCTAAGGACTCATATTCTAAGGCTCTGGGGCTTTAAGAGCTATGTTTGGGCTATGATTATAAGGCTTTGGGGCCCGAAGACCATACTAGTAATAAGGCCTTTTGGGGCTATTTTGAGCTTTAGGGGTAAGGTTGCAGGTTTAGGTTTTGCGGGCTTCAGCTTAGGATGACCAGTCAGGATCTAGGGCCGAGGACCAGGAGTTTAAAGTTTAGGAGCTTAGGGCATTAAGGTATTGGGGTATTAGGATTTAGGGATTTAAGGTTTAGGGTATTAAGGCATCAGGGTATTAGGGTTTAGGGTTATTCAGATTCACCACGCTCATTGATGAAATTTCGGCTTCTGTCGTCAAACATGCTTCCTGCGACTTGCCCTAAACCCTAAACCTTCAACCCTAAACCCTGAACCCTAAACCCTATAAACCCCAAACCCCATGTCCAAAGCCCCGAGCCGAAAAATGTCGAGCCCCCGCGGCCTCACGAAGAAGCACATGGTCCGTGAAACGCAGCGGAACCATGGCCGAACGCTTGGGGTTCTGAGCTTAGGGGCTGCCTTAGGTAGGTTTAGGGTTTAGGGTTTAGGCTTTAGGGTTCAGGGTTACCGGGGCGTAGTAGAATTTGAAAAAGTTTGTATGAACAGTTTCGAGTGGGGTTTGAGGATATACTACGGTAGACTTCTGCTATTGTCGAAAGTCAGGCTATTGCTTGTAGGGTCGGGTTTGGGTATAGGTGTGGTTTCAGCTTAATGTAAGTACCTTAAGAATTAGAACAGTTTTGGGGTTTTTTCTGCTGTAATTACAATAAAGACCCCCCCCCAAAAAAACTAGTACAGGTAATTATTTTAAGGCTATTGGGGTGTCCATTTGGACTTGCAGGGTATGGAGCATGAGGACTCTGCGCCTAACAATCCTGTGTCTGCAGGGCTGACAGGTCTGCTGTTTGGGGCGGGTCTGGACTCAATGGGGTCGATCTTTCTATAGCGTTTTGTACCATAGTGAGCTAACGCAGGCTATATTGCCGTAGTTTATACTTCTATATATATATATACATACATACATACATACATACATACATACATATGTATGTGATATCATGTTCTAGTGTAGTATGTGAGAATATGTGACATGTGAGGGCTTGGATCAGGGTCCATGACAAGTGGGCCTTACGGCCTCTTGTCCTCCAGAACGGCAGCGCGCTCTCTCTGGTCTAAAGGGGTAGCCCACCCCCCTGTTGGAGTTGATGCTGCTTACTAAGCACATATGCCATAAATGTACAAGCGTCGGGCCATGTGCAAGATGAGAGATGAAACATGGCTACATCTAATTACCCATAGGCCCCTAAGTAGTTCCTTTTGGGGATTACCATATAGCATTCTAAATATAAAACCATAAAAAGGAACTATTTGGGGGGCCTATGGGTACACTACACAGAACTTGGGAGAGGAGGCTTCCTACATGCCTCTTTGCTTTTGTGGGTGGAGTCTGTGCTACTGTCCAACACTCAGCGCCCTTGTCGCTGCACCGATGGTTGACGTACGGCCAGAGAGCATTTTGAGTCGAAGCCTCAACTAGGCTCAACCAACAGCAGTCATCCTGAAGTACATGAGCTAAGAGTTTCAAAGGTCTGCTGGCTTTATGATCTTAAGGAGCTGGGATTCGGGAGAATTAAGGATAACGCTGGCGCAGAGGTCACAGCGTTGTGCCGGTTCTCCGTTTTGGGTTTGGGATTAGGATCGCCCTGAAAAAAAAATCCGACACTCTTTCAGTCTTATACAATGTGGACCTCGAAAGGACTTCGCTGAAAAACAGACATGTTTCAGAACATGGCCATACTATTTTTCTGGCTCCAACCCTAAACCCTAAACCCTAAACCCTAAAATACTAGCGTGAAAGACTTCTTTACGCTTTGATTGTGGCACCTCCACCAGCACGCCGCGGCGAGTGCTCGCGGGGGCGCGAGGAGCCAGGCAGGCGACCTTGGGGCTCTCAGCTTTTGGGCTTATAGGGTTTATAGGGCTTATAGGGATTATAGGGTTTAGGGTTTAGGGTTTAAGGTTTAGGGTTTAGGGCTTATCGCAGCGCGCAGAAACAAACATACCCTAAGTGTCCATGTACCCAAATAGTATATACTTTGGCCCCAAAGTACCTATATAGGGACTACATTAAGGCCAAAGTATGTACTATTTGGGTACATGGACCCTTAGGGATAGGGTTTAGGGTGCAGGGGTTTAGAGTTTAGGTTTACAAGGCTTAGGGGCAAAATGTGTAGACTGGGCTTTCACGATCATCTAGCGTTTCAAGTGGGGTGTGACCTCTAAGATCTACACTCTACACTCGATCCCTCATGTTCATGTCGCGCGGCTAGACACAGAGTCTTTGTTTTGGAAACCGAGCGCTTCAAGAGAGCAAACGGTCTACTCGCAGCAGCAAGGCTATCACAAGGACCTTGATAATTACAGCATGACTTCGGGGTAAGTTATAGTATGTTTACATCGGGACTTCAGCAAGCCAGCAAGCTCTGTAACTCAACTCAACACGGCCTCTAGACCCGAAAATCTTGTCGTTGTTCTGGAGATTCAGTTCAGGGCTTAGGGTTCGGGTTTTATATGAAGGACTTGAATGATTTGAATTTAGGTTCTGTGTATGCCTTTCAGGCTCTTGGGTTATTGCATGTATTGGACCCTAAACCCTAAACCCTAATAGACCATCAACACCGTACCCACTGTCGACAACTTCTCGCGCTCACGAGCTATGTTGCTGCTGTGCCGTCGTACCCAGTCTCTCTATGACAAGCTTCGAAAGATTTACCGGGTGGTTTTGGGTCTAGGTTCAGGGTACAAGGCAACTGCAAATCCTAGACTTTGAACAACTTATGGCTCTCACCATCATTACCCAAAACCCTGCACTCTCCAAGCGGAGAAAGCCGCCCTATGAACAACCCTCACTTAGGAACATTCAGGCTTTAGTAAGAAACCCTAACATTCACGGCCCCAAGTAGGTAGCATTTAAACTGCAAGCTTTACACACTTGCAAAGGTTTGGCCTCAACACTTGGAACGTCTGAAAAAAACATCTATTTATATCTGGTACAAGTGAGAACAGTGTTCCTTAAAGAGGGTTTGGGTTCAGGGTATTGGCTTTGGGTTCATTGTAGGGCTCCTCCATTGGGGACATCAAGTTCGTGGACCTTACTTACACCCCGAACCGTAAAACCCCCAAACCTCAAAGCGCTTGACCAACCAATCCCTGAAGCAACAAAACCCAACAGCAAACTACCCTGGGCCCTAAAAGAAACACAACACCCTGCGTCCTAAAGCCTTTAATAGAACCCTGCATGAATCCCATAAGAAAGACCTACCAAGTTAAACAAATCAGATGCAGCCCTAAAATGTAGGTTTCTGAAAAAGGGGAATCCTGGGTTTCCGAAGTCACTATAAACCCTAAACCCTAAACCCTAAACCTTAAACCCTAAACCCTAAACCCCAAAGCCCTAAAGCCTAAACCCTAAAGCCCTAAGCCAACCCTAAACCCTAAACCCTAAACCCCTAAACCCTAAACCCTAAGCCGCAACCGAGGCGCCGCCGCCCCTGCCATGGCGAGGCACCGCCTCCCGGCCAGAGCCCCTGGGAGGGAGGCGGCGGCGCCAGCCTTGGTTTAAAAGAATGGGGGGGTTTAGGGTATAGGGTTTAGGGGTTTAGGGGTGTAGTTTAGGGTTCAGGGTTTAGGGTTTAGGGGTTTAGGGTTTAGGGTTCAGGGGTTTAGGGTTTAGTTAAAGGAAACTACAGGTGGGGAGTTTAGGCTATATAGGGCTTCTATAAGGTATATAGACCTTCTATAAGGCCTATAACGGTACTACCCACCTGAAAATGTCTTAGATTGGTTGACGATCTCTTTTGGCTTCTAACATGGTTGAGGGAGTTTATAAGCTTTATAGGGCTCAGGATGACTTTTATGAGCGGTGTAGGGGCTTAAAACGCTTTATAGGTCTTAGGCTGACCTTAATAGAGGTTTTGGGCTTATAAAGTTTATGGGGTTTAGGATGACTTTTACGAGAGGTTTAGGGGTTTGCAAGGCTTATAGGGCTTAGGATGGCTTTCAGAAGAGAGCTATGTTGTGGCAAGGTTTAGTGGTTTAAGGCGTGAAGTTCGGAGTTTAGCGTTTATGGGAAGCGTCTGGGGTTTAGGAGTTTCAGTACCGAGTGTGGGGTTTTAGGGCTCATGCGCTTTAGAGTTTTGTGGATCTCCGGCATTTAGGCGTTCTTTGGGCTGACGTTTGAAGTTAGGTGATGATGACAGGGCCTCCCTTAGAGGGTTCTGTACGGATTCTGGTAAGGTGCTCAATGCGGGTGCCTTTCAAGGGTCCATAAGGGCTTCCATACAGGTTCTGTAAACCCTAACTGTGTACTTCTACGTCGTAATTGTAGGTCTTTGTGATTTTCCGAGGGATGGTTCTTCGATGCCTACTTCCACAATATACGTAGTATGCGAGCTTAGGTACGGTTGTGGTATTGTAGTACATAAATAGACCTGGTTGGTCAGAGGGGAAGTTTGGATTTATGAGGTTGTAGGGTGTTTAGTCTACACGCGCCTTTGAAGCTCGATGGTGTTAGGGTTTATGGGTTCTGAAGTAGGGATGCAAGCATGTATTGCTAGTGCTGGGATTTAAGTTGACCTAGAAAGACCGAGGCAGCACCTTGAGGGCTCTTGTGGAAACAAAGACCATTTGGTGACAACCATACTCTGTTGAACCATGTTGAAATTTCAGGTGCACGGACCCAACCTCTCGTGTTGTGTCAACTATGTTGGGCTTAGCCTCAATCGTGAAGCGTTTCGGATGATGCCTCCATGTGCTTGTTTAGTTGTTTTCTCGGGCTTGCCAGGACCCCATCCAGGTGACTTACATGCAGGTCAGAGCACCCTGACTTGCACCGACATGGTGATAGCTATGTCACTACAAGGTCCTGAACTATACTACATAAGGAAGTACTACCTGATTATTTAGACCTCTAGATTGTATAATGCTGTCAGAGCGCCAGCACCAATGGCCATGGACGGGCCTGACAGTGTCTTGGGTATAGGGTTTACATGTCCAAGGGTTAGCTCTGGTCGAACAGCTTCTTAACATACAAGATGCTTGCCTAGGGATTGCGGCATGGATGCAGAAAGGCATGACTGACAGGTAGGCAAGATCTACGCAGTTGAACATACAATCAGAGACTACGGAGCAAACAGGCTGGAGTGATCTTAACTTGGAGCCTTAGAGCTCTAAGGACTCGAGAGATCATGCGGTGTACGGAGCACCTCACAAGTGCTATCGCAGCCCTAAGCCCCACAAGTCCAGAAGACCCAAACCTCAACCAGCAAGGATGCCAAGGCCGAAAAGCCCCACCCTTCAGGCCAAGTCTCTTTAGCATGCAGGGCTTTAGGGCTCAGGGGGCTTTAGGGGGTTTGCCTGCTTTCACATCCTCGACGTCTACGAGATCCCCTGAACTCCGACAAGAGCCCTGGCACAAACCCCTAAATCCAACCCTACTGCACCCTCAACGGTTAGGGTTTAGGGTTCAGGGCCGTGAACCCTAAACCCTAACACCAACCCCCGAATCCTGAATTCTAAACCCTTACGACCACCTTCATAATAGCGCTCGATGTCATGATGTCGGGTGACGGTTCCTCAAAAAGGTTCGTTCTCCTGGTACCATTTCAGCTGTTGCTGCGACGGGGACAGTACAGGTTGACCCTTTCTCAATCTGGTTGAAGATACCCTTCGTCATCTTCGTCCTCGTGGGCGACCGACTTCTGGCTTCCCGCTCGAATGTATGGTCTGGCATGTCGCCGTTCACGAATCCGTTCACCTCTGGATCGATCATGAACAGTTCACGACCAGCGGCCATACGAAACCGACTGACCGGCCGGACCAGCCGCGGGCCTGCAGAGTGCATAGCTGCGCAGTGCTGGGGCACGGAAAGCTGACGATCACACGTCAGAAGGACTCAGACTGGTCGTGCACCTCAGTTGTGTCGCCTCAGCCGGAGGTCTGCTTGTTCTCCGAATGCGAGTCATCGAGCAAGTTGTGAATCCGAGCCATATGGTCTGAGAGATAAAGCCGCAAGAGTGGCCTGACAAGAGTTGAGAAAAGCGGACCATGCATGGCGTTGTGTCCTTTGCCACGAAGTTTGGCGAAAGCTCTACGAACAGGCTGTAAGTCCTTCAGGCTAGCTGTTGACGAAAGACTCTGCCTCCGGCAATCGACCTGGAAAACTGAAAACCCTGAAACCAAACAGAGCCAATCTTCTGATCTTTAGCATAGGGGGCCCTTGTCTTCCAGAACCCTAGAAGCAGCCTAGCAGGCCTTATCTGGTTCCCTGTTAGGGCCATATGAAAAATGATTCATTGTGAACCCTTATTCGGGTTTTATTACAACAAAAGCAGCCTAGCAAGCCTTGCGCAACCGATATTGCCAAACAGACGACTCTAGTTAGGCCCCAACCCCCTGAACCCCATAAGCTCAATCAAAACCCGTAGAAAACACTCCCTAAGACCTTCAAAACCCTTCCTAAAGTCCTTTCAACACACCCTTTTTCAAACCCCTACTTAACCCAAAAAACATTGAGTCGTTAAAAAGAAATGAGTCGTTGTATTCAACTCCGCTGGCGACTCCTGGCCGAGATCCCTAAATCCCTAAACCCTAAGCCCCTTATTAAGCCCTAAATCACTTCACCCCTACACCCCTAAACCCTAAAAAACTTCAAAACCCTAAGTTAGCCCTAAACCCCTAACCCGTAAACTCCTGAACTCCTAACTCTAAACAACCCCAACAAAAACCCTAAACCCTAAACTCCTAAGCCCTAAACCCTACAGAACCCTAAACCCTGAACAACTCCTAAACTCCGAAGCCGTCAACCCCCCGCAACAAAATGACATCCTCAACCCTAAACTCTTAAACTCCGAAGCCCTAAACCCCCAACAAACCCAACAAAACCCCTAAACCCCTAAACTCCTAAGCCCTCAACCACTCCCGCCTCCCCAAAATAAAATCTTCGACTCCAAGGCCTCCTCGGGATGGGGAGCCCAGTCGCAGCGCAGGGCTTTGGGTCCCGACGTGCGGGTGTCGAAGAGGAGCCGGCCGGCCTGATAGTTTCCAGGAGCTTCGGGTTTAGGGTCCCAAGTCGCGGAAACTCCCTCGGCTCGATCCCTGCGTAGCAACCGCAACCATTCATCTCCATAGCGTGCCCCCGTTCGCGTTCTGTAATGACCCCAGCTTCCCATGTGCCTTGACCACTGACCATGGCGCCCTCAATGGTAGGCTGAGCTCCTCGGGTGGGCGAGTGTGATCATCAACCGGTCTGGTTGCTGCCACCGCGTCCGGTAGTACGTCAATCACCCTCGGCAGGTAATCCCACACAGCCTCCAGACCCGCGACTACGATCACCATTCCGACCCTGCACTCTAAGCAGCACTCAGAAGCAGCGGCTCATAGAAGTCAAGACTCCCCAGGGTAGTGAAGGGGAGGCTCGGAATCCTCACTGGGGAATAGGCCTTTCAGCTTGGCGGGGCTCCAAGTCCGAGCAAAAATCATCAGCCACTCCAGGTCATTGGAGGAGAATTTGCTGAGCACCTCCGAGGTCTTCGAGGAAAGGCTCAGGGAAGCCATGTTAGGCAGCGAGGCAGGGAGGGAGGTCGACAGAAATCAGATAGATAGTTAGATCGATCGGTTTAGGGTTTAGGCTTTAGGAGCTTAGGGTTTAGGGTGCCTTTCAGGGTCTAGGGTTTAGGAGCTTAGGGTTTAGGATTCCATTTGGGGTTTAGGGCTTTTTGGGGTTTAGGAGCTTAGGGTTTAGGGCTCCTTTTAAGGTTGAGGGTTTAGGGTCTAAAAGCTTAGGGTTTAGGACTTTTAGGGTTGAGGGTTTAGGAGCTTAGGGTTTAGGGTTCCTTTTAGGGTTTAGGGTTTAGGAGTTTAGGGTTTCGGGTTTCTTTTAGGGTTGATGATTTAGGGTCTAAAAGCTTAGGGTTTAGGACTTTTAGGGTTTAGGGTTTACGAGCTTAGGGTTTAGGGTTCCTTTCAGGGTTTAAGGGTTAGGGTCCAGAAACTTAGGGTTTAGGCTTCCTTTTAGGGGTTAGGGTCTAGGAGCTGAGGGCTTGGGGTTCTTTTTAGGGTTTAGGGTTTAGGAGCTTCGGGCTTAGGACTTCTAGGGCTTTTGGGGTTTAGGATTATGGTGTTGAGGGTTTAGAAATGAGGGTCTCGCGCTTCAGGTTTCGGAGGCCTGAGCTGGACCCGAGAAGACCTACTTTTTGGGTAAGCGTTCGCTAGTATCAGTTGTCCTTCTAAGGTCCTTGGCTTATCTGGAGTTCCGGGTAGAGTTGAGTCTCGGCGCGTTTGTAGGATTCTTCCCTTCGCTGATTCTTCCCTTCGCTAATGGGCGTAAGAGGGCAGGGTGCAGGATCGGGTGTGATTAGGGTGTCAGTGCAACGTGTGACTCAACAAAAATCATGGGATTGAGCGAGCTGCCCCAAGACTCCGAAAAACCCTTAGTACGTAATGTAGGAACCTACTTCAGAAACCCTGGCCCTACAACCGCCCC
>CAJNJA010028986.1:233-31269 GCA_905231915.1 Symbiodinium necroappetens
CCCTAAACCCCTAAACCCTTAAGCCTGAGCGTGTTGTCTTCAGCGTTCCATCCATGGAGCCGCAGAGCAGGGAGGCGTCAGAAAAAGTGTGGAACCCAGAGTGCCCTGAACCCCCCACCAAAACCCACTGAGGCACGGGCCTTAATAATTAGAATAGGGTTTTTGGGGGTTCCTTATTATACTTAAAGTATAAAAAGCCCCAAAACCCTAATTTAATTATTAAGGCCCCTACATTAAGGCACTAGTCAAGAGTCTAGGCCGCTAGGGTTTACCTGTGACCCCAAACCCTACAAAATAATGGTAAAACGGTGGGTTTTTGGATTCCCAGGTATAGTTCAGGGATGCTTTGCTAGGGAGGTTGGGCTTTAAGGACAAGCCCGCCGAACCACGAATTCAGGAGTATTGGCACGGTATTGGAGGCTCTGTACTTTGACCCTAAACCCTAAACCGGCCGTAACACCCTCCCCCTGAGCCACAAACCTTACAGGCTAAAACCTAACCCGTAGAATCTGCACCCTAAGTTTTCTAAGCCCTACAGCCCTAAACCTTTAACCCTCAATCTCCTAATCTGAAAACCTGAAACAGAATTATGCCGAACATCAGACACCAACAACCGCTGCCAGGCTACAGTCAACATGGTGAATGAGCCCCAAAGGGCAGTAATCCAGCATAAGGGCCATAGTAAGATCTGCATAGAACCTTCTGTGCCGCATCTACAATCAAGGGCCCAAGTAGTTCGACCATAAACGGGCCTTAGTATCTAGAGCAAGTTCACATTCTAGTGTTCTTATATGGGGGTTTCCGAAAACAGGGGACCCTTACATAGTACCCTGAATTGTAGGATCCTTACTATAAGGACCCCAAAATAAGGTACCCCTTATTTTCGGAAAGTCCCATGTAGCCGGACTCTAGGGAATGGTACTAGTATGCTTGTCAGACTCCCATGGAACGGACCTGTGGCAAGCTGGACCCACTACTGGGACCCACAGGTGTTCATACGGCCTCCTGAACCTGCAGACCCCCTTCGATAACCACAAAATGTAGGGGCCTTAATAATTAGAACAGGGTTTTGGGGTATGTTATACTAGTATGATTAGAATAAGGAACCCCAAAATAATGTAGGTAATTATTAAAGCCACTACATTACAGACACAGACACAGACACAGACACAGACACAGACAAACACACACACACACACAGACACACACACACACAGACACCGACACAAACACAGGCACAGACACACACACACACACCGATAAACAGAAAATGGAACAAACTAAACCCTAAACCTTAAAAAGCCTTGAACCCTAATTAAACTTGAAACCCTACCAATAGGCTCCATAGTAGTTCCTTTTGGGGATTACCTGAGAGTATTATAGGATCCTAAACACAAACCACAAAAAGGAACTACTATGGAGCGTATGGGTAGACACCCCTAAACCCTAAACCCTTAAACCCTTAACCCTTAAACCTTTAACCCTTTAACCCTTAAACCCTTAAACCCTACCTTTCAACCCTAAACCCTCAACTGAGAGCCCCGATGCTGCTGCAGTTCGCTGGGGCCCGGTGCTCGCGCATTACCAGCCCATGGGCCTCGCCACCTGTTCAGGGTCTAGGGTTTAGAGCTTTGAGTTTAGGGTTTAGGGTCTAGGGTTTAGGGCTTGCGGGGCGTTAGAGGGTTCTGGGCTTGATTATTCATGGTTTATGTAATTCCGATTTAGGATTATACAGGGGGGGCCTCTAGTCTACTGGAGCTGTAGGGCTTAGGGCGTTTATCACTGTTAGAGGGTTTTGACAAGGGTTGTGCCCAGAGAACCCAATACCGTTTAAATAAGGATATACCTTAAATTATAGTGGCCTTAATATTAAGATTTAAGGTATATTCCTTAATTAAGGGGTATTGGGTTCTCTGGGTGGGGTTTACGGTTTACGCAAGGCGTAGGGTTCAGGGTGTTAGAGGGTTTGGGGATTTGGGGCTCCTTTCAAGACTTCCCTTTTAGGTTTCCAGCACGGAAAATATATTTCAATGCTTGCGGAGCCTCGGTTTTTAGTTTCGTAACGGCCTGAGTTACGGGTATGTTTGAAGAATTCCGGTCTCTTTTTTAAAGCCTTCTTTCATGGATTCTTGAAGGGTTCTTTGAAGTAGGGACCCTGTTATAGACCCCTATAGCAGCCCGTAAAGGAAAAACTTTAGGATCCCCAGAAGGAACCCTTGGGAGTTGTATCTGCTTAGATTTACGGAATCGGGTGGGGATTCAAGTTCACGGTGTAAGTCTTAGGGTTTAGTGGAACTTGTATACAAAGGCGTCCTAAACCCCAAACCCTAAACTTTATGGGCTGGGGAGCTATAGTCGGATTAGCGATCACACGTTTGTTTACAGGCTGGTGTAGACTTGTTACACGGGTCATACAGAGTTCTACACCGCTCCCGAAACTGTTTAACCCTTTTGTTATAAGTACTTGCATGGGCTCTAGTACGGATTGGTCGAGGCTTGTACGGGCTCTAAAGGTTCTGTTTAAGATGTAAGGCAATAGTTGTGAAGTTTAATGCAGACGTCTGAAGTGCATGGTTGATGGCTTTCGATTTGGCGATGTAGATATAGATCTTAGATCTCAGGAGTTGGGTTTTCCTGTAGGACTTAAAACTTGTAAGGCTCGAGGTTGTGCTTCCGTAAGAGCCGGCCCCGGAACTCAAAACCTCTACGTCTCATTCTTGCGCTTCCCGCACCGGCCCCGGCGACCGCTGACCCAACCGACCAGGCTTCGCCTTCGCCGGATCCATAACGTGTATGGTTTACTTCTTCTTGCGGAAGCCTGCCATAAACTTCCGCCGCTCCTTAGTTTCGCCTCTGCATTTCTTTCCACCTGCCGCCTCCGCCTTTGACTTGGCGCCCAGGCCGCATGAACAAACACTAGCATGTCATCTTTTTTATCGGGACCCACTAGTTGTTCATCTGCCCTTAACCCCAACCTTCAGCACCAAACCCGTATGTGCCCTCGCAACACGTGTCACTACAGTTGTCAAACATACCCAGGCTGTACTAACCGGATCGCCTTGAGAGCCTTCCTATACAAGCAATTTCGAGGTGAACTAGATGCTAGACCCTGAACCTTAAACATAAGGGTAACTGGAAACTCAATCAAAGCACGTCTCCGCAATCCAGCGTCACAGTAACAAATGAGAAGCAAACATAGAGCCCTGGAAGGCTACGGCCTGAACCCAAAGCAACCACTTAATCCAATAATGCCCAACCCCCAATGTCCCCGTTTCTCACGCACCCTAACAGAGAGAATGTTGAATCTCAAACACGATAGTGCTGCGAATAGTTTTTGTAGCTCAAACCCTATGCGCTGGCAGAAGCCCGAAAACCCAAAACTCCAGAACGCACCGTTTCAGGTTTAGGTTTTAGTATTTAGGGTTCAGGATTGAAGTTTTAGGATTTAGGGTTTGGGGTTTACCGTGCTTGCTGTAGAATCACTAGAAAAATGCTATAATGTACCATGATATACTATAACATACCATAACCTACTACCACGTACTATAACATGATATACTCCCTACTTGTGACCCCAAATCCTACAAAATAGTAGGATATAATCCCTTGAATAGAAAGTAGAACCCCTAAAACGGCAGGTTTTTGGATTCCCAGGTAAACCCTAGACCCTAAACCCAAAACCCCTAAACCCTAAACCCAAACCCCTAAACCCTAAGCCACAATACTCCCTAAGCCCTACCTGGACCCCGGTTCCCCGTCCATAATCTAAGCGTGCAGATGTTTCTAAGCGTGCCTCTGGGGGCAAATGAGGGGTTCTTGTCTTAATGCACAGATGTAGGGCTTTCAAGTTTATGATTGGGGATTTTTTTGGTTGACTGTGGCCAAAATTTGTGGTTGCTTGACTTAGACTGCAAGAAACACGGATTGCACTGGGGTTTGGGAAGTTGGGGCTGCAGTGTTGAGTGGTTTCTGCTTACACTATGTTTTGGTCTATAGGTTCGGTCGGCTTCGATCGTTTTCACCATCACGCTCGGCGACGTCGGTGGCTGAACAGTGCCGGGCACTTAGCTTCGTGCCCATTGAATGGCAGCTCCTGCCAACCATCGCTGTAGTACACGCGACTGCGATGTAGAGGCAGAGACGCGTGTGCTAAGAAGGGCTGTCCTCCCTATAAAGTCCTCCGACTGAGAACAGCTGACGGCCAAGCAATTAAAGGATGGTGTCTGATTCCTGGATGCCTGTACCATATCCATTATCAGATGGTGAAAGGTGTGTACCTTGGGTCGAAAAGGCCACAAAGGCCTACCGAGCGATAAAGCTAGTGATGCTAGCTTGTGAAAGCATCGCAAGAACAGCATCCCGTCTCGAGCAATCATAGCAGCTGCAGCCGGTTCCTGGGATTGTGTTGGCATGTGTTGGAAAATCCCATTAGAATCTTGTTTCCCATGAGAATCTTGTTTGAATCAGTTTGAGTCTTAAAAAAGATAGATGGCACAGCTTAGCAGTTCCAAGTAGGTTTCTTAAGTTATACAGAACCATCAGGTTTAGCTTAGCTTCTAGCCTAGCAAAATTTGATGCCACATGCAGCTCGAAATCGATCCACAAGTCTGCTTCGTACAGACCCTTCATGAAGCGGCTAATTGCACGAGCAGCTCGATGAATGTACTGTAGGATCTTGTCACCTTCTGCACCCAAATTGTCATTGTGTAGCTCGCAAACATACATAATGAATTTCGTGATCCTTGCAGTATCAGAAGCCTTTGACCAAGTGCCAGCAGGGAATGCCGAAGTAGCATCGAAGAACTGCAACTTGTCCCTCGTGAAAGCGGTCAGATGCACCGCCTCCTTGAGTTGCAGTTTCCACCCCCTGAAGACTTCATTCAACTTCTCGATTTGTGCATCCACGGAATTACCACGAGAGCCAGGGAAACAGGTTGGCAGCATATACACCAGGCACGATGAGCAGAAATCTTGCCCGACCCCAGCCAAATAAACATGAAACAAATCGGCCAAGTAAAATTTGGCAGGTCGATCCAGGTAGGACAGGGAGGGTCTTAGCATCCCCCCTTCACACCCAGGTGCCCACGGAGGTTCGGTTCTGTAAATGTAGGCATCCTCACAAGCCAAGCCGGTGTCTCGGTATGGATTTCTTCAAAGGGGGTAGTGACATCCCCAGCTGAACACAACCAACAGCATTGCCCAGAACCAGAACCTTTGCTTCTTGCCACATATGGAGCCTTGCGCGCCGTTGTAAACCATCGGGTTAGGCGTCCAGCACGTGCCTGCATTTTCAAATCTCCCTTCAACCCAATTAAGACCAGCCGTAAAACCCGGCCTTTGAAGGAAACCCCCTCGTCGAAGCACTCCTTGAGGTCCTCGGCAAAAACCCGCAGCAATGCCTGAAATGAATCTTCATGATTCTTGTGCCAGGAAGCAGGCATCGCAGCATAGAGGTAATGCGTAGTATAAGAATGGCCAAGCAAAGGCAACTGCATCTTGTTGCCACGGGATTTGAAAGCTCGAACAGCTGGGTCCTTGTTGTTCTTTTTCCCCGACCCTGAGCCCATGACAGCCCCCCAATCAAATATCATATACTCACTCTTCTTATAGCCTCTCCCTCCATCAATGTGTGCAACGATCGGTATACAGTCTTCCAGAGGAATGTCGCTGTAATGGTGTGAAGAAAAAATCTCGAAGTCCGGATGTATGGCTCTGTAGTTTTCCCAAAAATCCAAAAGAAGCAGGCGACTGGACTGCACAGTCCTTCCACCCAGCAGCTTGTTCACATGCCCGGAATCGGCCATGTATTGGAATATGTCTAAAGGCTTCAATTTCGGAAAACCGGCAATTGCTGGATCCCCATGAACCTTCTTGAGTGGAATGGGCAGACTGAGCTTGTGCTTCTCTAAAAGCCTGTGGGCCTTTGCCTCGGCATCTCTCTCCGAAACCTTTGACAGCTCGTGGATGAAAGCATCACCCGAGGCCGTCAAGCCATCGGCCCTCATTGCTTTCGCCAGCCCCACGATCTTGGAGCACGGCACCTCAGTCGGAGGCGTTTCACATATATAATGTTTCAGGGATTAGGATGGGCTGCTGTTGGGTTGGGGTACATGTCCATGCCAGCAAGACTGCCTGCATCAGCTTTGTAGTTCAGTCATGCCACACAACGTGATACACTCTCTTTCAGCTTCCCCCATAAGCATATCTGCGCTGTCGCTTCGGCGCAATCAGGGCCGACTTGAACACAATGTATGTGAAGTATGGCGGGTCATAGACTTGCCGCCCCTCACCCCCAGGATTGATATTGCGATTGCCAGGCCGGCCCTGAAACTCTGCAATTAGCACTGCCTCCATTAAGGCAGCTTCATCCCATGTCGCCCCTGCAAACAAAACTTGCATTTCCTCGTATTGCTCTAGATCATAGCGGTATCCAGATGATGAGCTTGTCTTCGAAGGCTTCTTGTAAAAGCGGAACATGGGATCACCCGTAAGGCCGATCTTATAGACAGTGGGCCCCAACTGCAAGATGCTAGCAACCCTTTCCCTAATGGAAAGCAGAGCTTTGCCCGCACTCAGCAAAGGTCGCGGCAGGCGGAGCTTCACACGATCATCATTGCCGAGGCCTCCCTGCAAGAGCTCCCGCAGTCGTGGTAGATCACGGACCGAAGGCTTGAACATCTCAAGCTGCTTGTGGCCTGCTGCTTGCGTGAGGTTACGAGTTTGATGAGAGATGCTTTCAGCAAGATGAGTTAACTCTATAAAGTGCAGTAGTTCTCTTTGTGAATCCTAGAAATGTCTGTTTGGGGATGACAGCATATTAAATTTCCTACACGTATGAAACTTGAAGCCTTATGTCATTTGGCCTGCATAGAAAAGCACAACCTTTGACCCCGAAGCATCAAAGCAAGCTTGCACCTGGACAGGTTCAATGCTATGCTACATGCAATGGGCAAAGACCAGCTCATGCACCCAGATTGGAGCAGGGTTACATCCAGATTGTTTTGCCCAGGTTTAATTATTCTGGTTTCAGGGTTGTGCTTCATGGTTTTGGAATGGACATTGAAGTGGTTTTTCTCAGAGCCCCGGACAGGAATCCTGATATAGCCTATGCTGCCCAGCTGGCACATGATGTAATTGAAAAGCTGAAAGGAGCTTGACCATAGTAACACCTTATGCATTTATACTCATTAACACCCCCAATAGTTTGCTAAACCCAGGGGCTTTCATCATCGGCTTCTCGTTGTTCAGCCACAGCGGAATGTGCATCGAAGGGGTCATCACCCGGTCCTCTCAAGGCTGTCATAGCTAGCAAAGCCTACCCTAGAAGGGCCTAGTACAAAGAAGCACAAAGACCATGGAACAATTGCAACCCAAGCAGGCCTTCTGTTACGGGGACATAGAGTGGACATGGCACATCGGACTTGCGACTGCCATCAAGAGAGAAACCTAGCAACTCTTCTAGCCACTCCTCAGGCTGTGTCATGTCCGACCAGCAGCAAAAGCTTGAGGCAGGTTGAATCATCAGACAGCATGTGTAGCAACAGCTCAAGCAAGTGAGACTGGCCAAAAAATGCAGCAACTCCGGATGCATGTAGGCTGAGTGTAGCACACCTGAACCAATGGCATCGGCCATGAACTTCGACGTCTCGGTCGCTTCCTGTCGACCTGGCATGCTGTCATCAGCTAGCAGAAATCGAAGCTGAAGTGTTCCACGGAAGGCAGAAGTGCACAGGTCATTTCTTCTGCACAAGCCACCCGCGTGCATGTAGTTGCTCCACAAAGGGCATATCCATGGCAGTATCTACTGCCATAGAAAGACCGATCGAGATCATGTTTCACTTCGATCTTGCACACATTCCCACGTGTAGCTGCACACGACAGGTTCACATCACATCGTAAATATCCCCAACACATTCTGTGTTTCTTTCACCCCATTTGTAACCCCTGAGCCCTACTTCTCCTCTTCCTCCTCCTTCTTGTGGCTTGCGAAGGAGCGGCCTGGGCAAAACAGGGGAAGCCCTAATAGTGCTCATGCATAAGTCAACATCGCACCCTAGATAAGTCCTAGTCCATGCCCAAGCACACATGTGAGCCTGCAGTGAACTATCGACAAATCATTTGCTCAGGCAGTGGCCGGGACGTGCGCTCCAGGCCCGTCCACATGGAGCACCTTGCCCACAATGTGGGAGGGGCTTCTGCTTTCATTGGCATGTTATGGAAGGTACCAGATATTCAGGCTGGCAGTGGTGCTCTTCACTCCAAGGTCCTGGCAGTTTCTTGCCATCGGTTGCAAGGTCCAATAAGAGCTTGGCGCCCCTCAGCAGAACCCATAGATTTATCTTTAGACTAGGCAGATGCAAGGGGTTGGCAAATATGAAGAATGATTGACTAGCAGCTCGGGGGTGCTGGCATCCAGCTGGCTCGTGCTAGTCTTGGCCAGGGCATCAGCTATTCTCTCATAGAGCTTCTCAGCCGACTTGGCCATGGCCTCCAGCTTCTCTCGAGCCCTTAGGAGCACACAGGAACCCAGCCACCTAATTAAGTGCCTGCTTCACAATCATACTTGCACACATGGACCTAGAATAACATGTTGCAAGTCCTGGCTCTCTTTGACACGCTCCTTCTTCTCCGGAGTCTCCACTGTAGCCAGTTTGTCCCTGAGGTTGGAGCATTTTTCCTGAACCAACAGAAGCTCCTTCTGCTGGATCTCCAGTTTCTCCATCTGAGCACACAAACTATGAAGCTCAGCTAGTGGTTGATGTATGAATGTACAAATTTACATATGCATGGAAACTGAAAGGAAACCGAATCCTCATACATGTAGGCCAACATTAATTCATCATCAAGCACCACCCTGAACACCATCCCAGGCCTCAGTCTTTGCGGACTCAACATCAGCAGCAGTTCGGAGGCCCATGGCGGAAGGGGTGCAGGCATTAGCATCCAGGCCACTAAGCCCCATAGGACCAAGGCCCTCAGCCTCAGCCGTCTCCTCCGCACTCTGTGTCTGCCTCAAGCGCTTGAGGCCTTTGACACGTGTGCGGCACCAGTAGTACTTGATGTTCTTGTCCACAAGGTCGATCCTAACTAGGTGGCATAGTCATCAAGGGTGCTTAGCCCAGACAAAGAATATGTTTGATCGACTGCATGCAGGGAGGGCTGTGTTTTAGGCATGCCACAAAACAAGATCGTCGCCATTGGCAGGGTCGTTGCACCATGCCACCGTCTGGTCGGCCCGGGTCCTAAGCTGAAGCAGAGTGGAGAGATCCGAAGAGAAATAGGTGGATATATATATATATATATATACACATACATATACAGATATAGTCTGTATATGTATATGTGTATATATATATGTATATATATATAGACATGGGGTGGTGAAAGTAGGAGCTATGATGCAAGAAAGTTCATGAACTTGAGGATCCGTCTGGCTTCCTTGAGAAGCTTGTTTGGTTGATTTAAACCAGGGGTCAGAGGGCTAGATACAAAGTCACAATTAATGGAATGTGTGGATAGAACACGATCCAGGAGCACTTCACAGGAAAAGCTAAGGTCTCAATGAAAGAATGAGATCAGCAAACTACATATTGAGATGTATAATGAGACAAAGGTACAAGGAAGGGATCCAGGGATTATTTACGAGGTTGGGGTTTATAGGGTTTGTGGGAGTGTCTGATCTAGCGCAATGTTTCTGTTGAAAGCAGGTATATGACATGGAATTAAATTTCAGCTTCCATACAATTAGGCTGGATGGGGCTTCTGGGCTTTATGTGGGGTTGGAATGTGTGTGTGGGTGTCTTGCACAAGTGTGTATGTGTGTGTATATATATATAGACATATTTTTTATACATATGTAGGAAATATACATATGTATATATATATATACATCTGTGATCCTTATAAAGGGCATCCACATACAGCTAAATATATCCATACATACATACACACATATTGTCTGTGTACCTGTGCATGTATGTATTGGTTTTGGCACCAGTCAAGGCCAGCTAAGATTTCTAGAGGATTCTGCAAAGATGCTGATTAAAGCTTCTAGGCTTGTAATTGCACTCGAGACACTGGGAGTAGCTCAGTAGCTTCTTCATTTCCTCGGGTGTGTAATACCCACCCTCCTCATCCAACTCCTTGCTGGACTCGGATTTTTTCTTCAATGTGAAGCGGCGGATGAACTGGTCCTGCAAGGATTTTTGTTGATCATCTTGAGGCTATATATGCTACTTGCTTAAGAGGTATCTAGGTGTAGAAGAGCCAAAATGAAGCATGAACCTAGCCCCTGGGCATCTCTCAAAAGGTTGTGGACCCAATCCTTGTCCCCACCAGCTTTGATAAACTGCTCGAACATCTGGTCCTTGGCCTTGCCCTTAGAAATAAAAACCTCATGGATGTCTTTGGGCACATCGAGCCGCCCCGACACAGGCTTCGGCGTGCAGGCCCGCCCGAACTTCCCACGCCAGTTGTTGTACTCTTGCAAAGACAGCAAGAGGTCCCCAACTTGGACAACATCACGTTTGGGCCCCTGCATCAACAAACCCCAAACCCAGAATATTGAAGCGACCCAATGCTTGCATCACCCAAAGAAGCTAACCATTATATATATATATAGATATATACATACTATATTTATGTACTTAATTGAAACAGCCTTGCACCTTCTTGTCAGCATCCACGGCTGCTGTGGCTTCAAGTACTGGCGAGGCAGCATTGGAACCTTTCGGTGGGGTAGTTGTCTGGGATGCTGCAGTTGAGGACGGTGTTGGGGTCCCAGAAAGACTCGAGGGCTGGGAGCCATCAGGCTCCACGGTGCTTTTCGAAGCTGGTGTCCGACAGGCATGTAGCTTCGATGGCGGTGTCTGCCAGACAATTGTGCATGAGGCATTAAGCTTGCTTGGGTTGGAGGTTTACTGGGTTTTAGAACTGGGTTTCTTTAGGGATGTAGAATTTGGGTTGAGGGTTTCAGGTGAGCAGGCTTAGCGGGGGTTTTGCAGTAGGCCTCGAGAGCAGAAGTGGCCAGAGGGGCAGCCTGATTCTTCACCGGGGTCTCGGGAACACTCTGTGTTTCAGCAAGCATCACCAGATGCTTGCCCAACTGGGAATCGGATAGGCCAGGAGCAGCAGAGGCCAAAGAATCCTCATTTCGGGTCAACATTGCACAACATAACTTGTGATGAATTTAGCTTATGAGACCCAGCACATGGCCGAAGTCATGTATACAAGCATATGCATGTGAGCTAGTAGCTTGCAGAGGCCCACAACTGTCTGCATGCCAGCAAACAGACCTAGCCACAGACCTACCATGTACATGCATACACACAGAAATCCTGCAGAAACGCACTCTGTGTCTGTGTAGAGGCATCCAAGTCACGTCTGTCTCATGTACTACACAGACATGTACACACAGCCTCATACAACATATGCTCAGCACACTCACACACACATTGCAACCTTTATTTTGTCTATACATGGATATATGTATGACTATACACACCGAACTTCGTTACATTGCACATGCAGCAGACAAGCTATCTGGGTAACAAGCACAAAGGGCATGGCCAAACAAGTAACCTGAGCTGCTGCAGGCATTTCTTCATCACTGTCTAACACCATGTATGCATCCGCCGTGGCTGGAGGCGGGCTGGCAGGCTCTCGAAGTGGCTCTACTACAGGGCACATAACCTCCTGCTTGCACGCTTTCTTGCCCATCTCAGACTTCACGGTGGGCTGCTTCTTGATGTCCTGTTCGGAGCGAGGACATGCAATACACATATACATACAGGCACGTAGACATATAGGTACATGTACATACATGTACACAGACACACACATATGTATATATACATATATATATATATATGTATATTTATATATGTTTGTGTGCATCCCTACAGACACATGCATCTCTGCAATATGCAGATAGACATAAACACATATCCATATACATGCCCATCTACATGCACACATGCATACACTTCCATATAGACATGCACATACACAGATGCACAAGAACAAATATCTATATCTAATATCTATATCTAGATCTATATATATATACACATATGTACTTACATAACATGTATGTATGTAAATCTGTATGTATGTATGTATGTATGTATGTATGTATGTATGTATATATGTATGTATGTATGTATGTATGTATGTATGTATGTATATGATAGGTATATACATACATTGGAAGCTCACATAGATGTCCACAGTACAAATACATATGCAGCCACATCCATATGCATATATATATATGTATATATGGATAGATGCATAAGCATACACAGCCAAATAAAATTTATGTATGTATATGTGCATAAATATATATAGACATTTTTTATTTTGGTTAATGCGTATATATATATATGCATATGTATACATATATATATATATGTATAATATATACATACGGACATACATGCCTTCTCTGATATTACACAGATAGACAGATCGATGAATAAATACATACATGCATGCAGACAAACACACACACACACACCCACACTTTTGCCAACCTACATACCTACCTACCTACCTAGTTACCCACCTGCCTACTTACCTACCTACCTACCAACCTACCTACCTACCTACCTCCCTACCTCCCTCCCTACGTACCTACCTACCTACCTACCTAGCTAGCTAGCTAGCTAGCAAGCTAGCTAGCTACCTACCTACCTACCTACCTACCAACCTACCTACCTACCTACCTCCCTACCTCCCTCCCTACGTACCTACCTACCTACCTACCGACTTACCTACATACTTATATAGATCTAAGAACTATATACATATTATGTAGATACATATATTTATTTATTTACCCCTAAATATGCCTACCTAACTAGTATTTATAAAGTCAGCAGATAACCCAAGGCAGAAGCTCAAAGGTGAACCCGTAACACTATCCTGGACGAACTTTGCAAGCTCAGCTGGATCATCCGGTAGTGCAGCTAGCAGGTCTGATGCATCCATGTTGTTTAGAGCTGAAGCAAGGGAGCTACACGACCATTGCCGCGAAGTAAGGCGTTCCGGCCGCCGATCGCATGCCATAGTATGGGCTCGGGAGGGCACAAACAACCCCCAAACAGACAAAAACTGTCTTCAACACAGCGGCCTCGCAGGCACAGCCAAGCCAGGAAGCGCACACATCAGGCCATACATTCTGTATGGTTTTTTTTGGGCGTTGCATGGTTTTTGGTTGGGCGTTGTACGGTCAAATCTGGGCGCTCATTTCTAAGCGTTTGCTTTTTTTAGGCGTTGTATGGGTGTTTCTGGGCGTTGTATGGGTGTTTTTGGGCGTTGTATGGGTGTTTCTGGGCGTTTGTGGTTTGGATCTATGTAGATCAATAAAAAACTAGTTTTTTCTGGTCTGGAACCCTAGGAAAATGAGGCCTGGCTAGCTGCAGAAGAAGCTGGGGCCTTCTGTTTCTAGGCGTTCCCCTTCTAGCAAGGCTTGTGGATTCGGGCTCCTTGGGTGTGCTGGCTTCAGATCCTAGGACCTACAGACTCTAGGCGCTTCCCTTCTAGAGACCCTTGTAGACTCCGGGCCTTTTGGGAACCAAGGGGACTCAAGGCCAAGCCTTGCAGGCTCCGGGGTTTTGGGGGCCGAGCCTCACTTCCAAGCCCAGGGCATCCCAAGCTTAGAGTTATTCCCTATATATATATATATATATATATTTATATTATGTACTTGTAGGGCTGCAGCAGGTCTTTATAAGGATTTGGAATGTATATGTGGGAAGGAGAGTTGTCGGTATTTATCTATGGGTGTAGCACTATAGGGTTTTCGGTGGGTGCCCTAGGAGGTTAATCAAGATTGATACCTGTGGCCATCAAACAAAGTCCCGAATTTGCTCTCTTTTCAGCAAGTGCCCCCTAGCATACAGGTTCCACTTCTAATGCTGAAGCTTTCTCTTGTGGAGCTCAGAGTTCTGTGGGGAGCAGTGGCTTCCATTCGGCCGGGATACTGACAGTCTTGGCTCCATAAAGGTACTTCACAAACTCAGCCATGTCAGCCATAGGCCATAGATCACCCCAGTCCCAAGAAGACCAGATATCCATAGCATCACGGTTTTGTAGTGAATCACGATCATTGACTCGGGGCGTGTACTCGATCAAGCTATGCAGCTCCTCTGCAATCTTCTGCCCGAAAGCAGCCGTATACTGCCCTATTGGGTTCCATGCTAAGAGCATCAAAAGCAACTGAGTTATTATCTGGAATGATACTTACCACTGAAACTAGGTATTGAAATCTGAGGATATGACCCCGTAGTCCTGAGGTCGAAAGTCCCCTTGAAGCGGAGCATGCCTTGCTTGTCCAACCATCGCTTCACCGGAGGGCCGGCCTTGTTGGGGTTGCGCTTGGCCGATTCGGCCCGAACCTCGGCACGCTTTAGTTTTCCAACCCAGAACTTTCGGATAGCCGGGCTGTTGGACCACAGGATCGTCCTCTTTGGGGTTCTTGATTCATAGTGCCACATCCAGAAGATGCATTTGTATACCTGTGTCAGGGCTACAAGTTGCTTTGGTTGTTTATCCTAAAGAAGAGTACATAGGACTAGAAAGTTTGGGAGGAGTTGCGCCTGGAGTTTTTGCAAGACATACTGGAGGGGCTCTAGCTCAAACAGCACGGAGGAAAATGGCTGTTCCACCGCCCAGGTCCCTATAAATGCACTTGTGGCCAGGAGCAACAGGGCCACCCTCAGGGAGCTTCTCAGTTAGAAGGGCACATGTATGCAAGCAGCATGCAGGCCTTAGCCTAAGCAAACCAGATTGAAACTAAACCCCTTATAAAACAATATCCTACCTGAGCCTCAAGGATACTTACAATGAGCCTCCCCGGCCTAGCTGCCATCTTGTTGGCCGAATGAACAGCAGGGATATCCTGGCACCCCTCTGGGTTGGCCAATGACCTGCCTGTACTGCCCCGGCTTGTCGTGATAAAAGAACTACAGTGCACACCCAGCCAGTGCAGCCATCCGTTCCTGTCCCCACGCATAGTGGCCGTCAAGAAAGCCCTCAGATCCGAAAGTCTGGCAATGTATCGACACCCACTAGACAAAATCAGTGTGGGACATGCATTGACACTGCCTGCTTGAGCTAAGCATCCCAAAACCACCACTCTGTGTGATGTCTAGTGCTGCACACTGCATAATATCCATGGTCACAATTTGCTGACCTGGGAAGTGTTTCCGGACCTGTCTCGCGGCCTCCGCGTTTCCAGCGAAGCTCTCCACAAAGCCATAGGAAAACACCTGATTGGGGGGATTGATTGCCTGGTGAAGACTTAAGTTCCTAGCTGGGTTATATTTTATGTAATATAGGCCCATAGACAGTTTGGGGTATATACTTCGTAGGCAGTGTAGGCAATCAGTATGTATGTGTGTATATATATATATATTACTTATTTATTGATTGATCGATTGATGTAAGTATGTGTATTATATATGTATGTACGGGATGTGCCAGTTATGTGTAAAGGGGAGATAAGAATATATATATATATATCTATATATATATATATATATATTGCTATAGAGATTGGCAACGAGTGGGGGGATTCGGGAGCCACAATCTACAAAACCATATTCCAAGAACGAGAGGCCTTTTGCATTGTAATGGTTGGAATACATTAACTTCAATTAAATCCGTAAGTCTGCAGTGAATAGCCAGGACCTTGAAGTAGGAGCCAGTTGTAGAGAACCTATGGGAGTCATCAATGACAATATTCACATGTTATGGGCCTGCATTCAATTAACATAGTAGCTTACATAGCTTGTAACAAACCATTCACAACAACTTCATGTCCAAACCCCACTCTAACTTTGTGCCCAAACAGCATAGCCTTGAACTCTAACAAACCCGGAGAAGCCCTTGTGCCCTTTGTGGAACAGCACTGCCTTGATGTCTAAAGACAAACAGCCTTCATGATGAAGCCCTACAGAACAGAATCCTGAGGACCCTTTTTCCCTTTGTCTCTTTTGTGCAGTCACTGACTAACTCCTGTCTCTCTCTCTCTCACTATCTCTGTTTGTGTCTGTGTCTGTGTCTCTCTGTCTCTCTACCTAAATCATCATTATGCATAGACTAGAAAAAGCATGGCAAGGCCTCCTCATCCAGCTCCACATCCGTGTTCCAGAGGAGGAGAAGGCACGCAAAGGCCAGGATCTGCAGCATGAGAAGGATAGCTTGGGGTCTGGGTACAACAAGTTTGTCCTAGGAGCCACATACAAGTTCTATGCGTGGTTTTGCTACCAATGCAAAGCTCCCAAGCTCTAGATGTATCTTGCTTGCATAGTTCACGAAGATCTGCAGACATGTGACAGTAAATCAGAAGATACAATATGATTAGGGTGTTGAACACATGTACCAACATCTGTTGCAGCCAGCAGACCTTTGGTGCCCCCACTCTGAACAGACGCCGAATGATGTCTGCTTCGGTCCAGCCAACCATGGCTACTAAGCTAAGCCAGCTAACACTCCAGCTACCCTGAGGCTTTGGCCACCACTGGGAACAACAGCTTTGCAGCCATCTCTAGACTGTAGCAACACACATGTTCATATGCTCACTTGCAATCAGAATCGGCCACTCGTGTGCAATGTTCACATGACAGACTGAGGCTGCAAAGCGAGGCACCCCACATCACCAAACAGGCCAAACATGTCGGTACCACGTGGTCCTTCATCTGCATCATCAAGTAAACCAGCCTTGGCCGCCTTCCGTTTGCCTCGTAGAGAGGCAAAAGCCTGCGTGGCGAGGGGGGCTACAGGCACGGGCCCCAATGTGGAACAGACTGACTCACACATGGAATTGGATGTTGTCAGACAAGCAATCCTGCTTCGGTCAGGCTAGCACCAGCATCAAGTATGCATCTAGATCAACTTCTTTCCTTCACAAGCAGAAGCATCACAGAGTGGCGCGGTTGGCCACGATAGCCATGTAGGCCAATGTAGGCAGCAATGCTGAACCCCATCACTGTCGTTGCTTGCTCTATGGACGACCTTCGGCTTTCCTAGGTGTTGTGATGCAAAGGCCCTATGAACCAAGCGAGCCTATATATAAGTCTACACCTCTCTCTCTCTCACACTCGCTCTATCTCTCTCTCCCTTTCTCTCTCTCTCTCTCTCTCTCTATATATATATATATATATACATATATATATATATATACACATATGTACACACACATATACATGTGTGTATATATGTATATAATACATGTATATATATATACACATATGTAGTGTTATATATATATATGTGTGATCTCAAAAACCTATACAATCCCGATTTCCAACCCAGGCCAATCCCTCAGTTCAATCTTTAGGCACAGCTCAAGCTTAAACCATCCCCCAAAGAAGAACCCTCAGCCCTGGCCACTTAAAAAAACACTCTAAGTGCCAGGAAAAAAACCACTAGCTGGAAACCAGTCCCTTTACATCCGAGCTTTCTTCACATCACATCTGGGGCTTTGTTGGGTATTTGAGTTGATGGTGCTCAAATGGTTTTAAAGAACATCTATGGATATGACTCCAGACACATACATATACATGTATATAAGTATGCATATGTAGAACTACACACATATGTAGGCATATGTAGAACTACACACATATGTATGTACATACACACTTCCCATGCCTACCTTCCATGCAGAGACTGAGCTCGGTGAGTTTGAGGTTATGTGACGTCACTAGATGTAGATACATGTATTCTACATAGATCGTCAGAAGTTAGTAACATGATGACTGCATATGTGCATACTTGGAGATGGAAGCATGGGAATGTGGGACATGGCATATATTCAAACATGCAAACATAGCATCGACTTGTCCGGGTAGGTTTGATCAACATGTGCGTTCGTCCAAACAACCAAAACACACTATCATGTTCTATGGTGGGACACTCCAAGGGTATCATTTCAAAAACATCTTGGAAGTTAACTATGGGCCAGCTAGGTTTGTAGGTTAGGTTATGCACGAGGTTATAAGCACAAAGCCACTGGCCTGTCCGGGCAGCAACACTGCAAATAGGCACAAAATCAAAACCTGTCTGAATCTTGCTTCAGCAAACAGGTAGCAGATCGAGAAAGGGATGGTTACCACCCCTGCATGAAATCACATCTTGAGTGCAACCATGCACCCCATGTAACCCTACAACCTTTACCGAACTACCCTAGCTGTCGGCTGGCAAAGGCTTCAGACCATCCTTCGGATGCTGCTGTTCAGCAGGTTCACTTGGGAAGCTCGTGGTCAGTCTGGATAAGCCTTGGTTGATAGGATGTTGGCTTCGGGTGGTGCTTCTCTACATAGGGTTCAGGACATTCTTTAGGGTTTCTATTGGGCTGGAGGAGTTTGGGTTCATTTTCGGTGTTTGCTTGAGGCCATCGAGGCATTCTGAATGTAATTAAAGGTTCACTAAGATGGCCTGAGGATCTATAGGATGGACTGATCCTATACATGATGTTCATCTTTGGCTAAGCAACGTTTGCACATACTCCGAGGTTGCCTCCTGAATGTATCCCCATGGATCGGCTTGGTTTGTCCATGCCCGGCACTTCATCTGCACCAGATCGAAGAATTGGTACTGCAGCAGGCATTTGGGATTGTAAAATAAATTATCTGTTGAGACCCACAATGGGGGGAGGAAGGTCAAAGTCGGAGTGAACTCTTAATTAATCATACAGTATACACACTTCAGCAACTACCTAAACTATCTTGATTCCGAACCTAGGTTAGCTTATCTCCCTCATAAGAACTAAATGAACAAACAGATGGATGAGCCATTTAAACCCCTAGCAAAGATACCCAGAGTTCTTAAACTCATCATCCCTAGCATTGCCTTTTTTACAGACCCTAGAAGGTCCTCAGCAGCACACTTCGTGCCATCCTTCAACTTGGGCAGCACGTCATTGTTGAATGCACCGACAATGCGTCGGTACTTGTTGACCCCATGGGCACCAGTGGGGATTGCCCGTCGCGCGAAGCTCTTCGGTAGCTCTGCCTCCAATGGCGGCACACCATTGTCTGCAGGGGGCTCCGCAATCGGAATCTCCTGCATCCGCGCTGCCGGCCTCTTGAGACACTTTCCCTTGGCCTTAGGCTTGCCACGTTGCACCGGTCCCTCATCATTGGCTTGGGGTCCTTGCTGTGCCAGGGATGCCTCATCATTGGATTCGGCTTTGGACTTGGGACCTCGCTTTGAAACAGGGGCTTTCTCTGGCTTGGCTTTCGGATTGGCTTTGGCTGCGGGCTTGCATCCTTGCTTTGACACTGCGGCTTTGTCTGGCTCGGTGTTGGGATCATTGGCTTCGGCTGCAGGCTTGGATCCTTGCTTTGAACCGGGGGCTTTCTTTGGCTTGGCTTCCGGATCATCGGCTTCGGCTGCGGGCTTGCGTCCTCGCTTTGACACAAGGGCTTTCTCTGGCTTGGCTTCCGGATCCGTGGCTTCGGATGCAAGCTTGCATCCTGGGGGGGCTTTCTCTGGCTTGGCTTCTGGATCATCGGCTTCGGCTGCAGGCTTGCGTCCTCGCTTTGACACGGGGGCTTTCTCTGGCTTGGCTTCTGGATCATTGGCAGGCTTGGGTCCTCGCTTTGAACCGGGGGCTTTCTCTGGCTTGGCTTCCGGATCGTTGGCTTCGGCTGCAGGCTTGCGACCTCGCTTTGGCACCGGGCCTTTCTTTGGCTCGGCTTGCAGGTCATTGCCTTTGGCTGTCTTGGGCTTGGGTCCTTGCTTTTTCTTTGGCTTGGCTTCCGGTTCCACAGCTTGCTCACCATCATTCGGCACCTGGTGATCATCATGCACCTGTGCATCCGCAGCGATTGCCTTCTGGGCAGCTTTCGCTTTCTTTGCTTTACGAGCTTCCAGAATCAAGCGCATTTGATCATCTTTCGATGCCACTGCCTAGTATTAGGAAGGGGGTTCTTTTAAGCAGCATAATATAATATACTAAGATGCTTCAGCAATGCCGGCTTTCTAGAGAACCCTAAATCCCAAACCCCTAAACCCTATAAACCCGTAAGCCTCCACAGGTGACACTGCCTCATCTTCCTGCCCCTTTGAAGCTACTGGGGTTGCTGGCTGCTCCAGCTCCATCTCAGACATGCCACTTGCCTCCTTAGCTGACACTGCCTCATCTTCCTGTGGCTCCTTTGAAGCTACAGGGCTTGCTGTCAATGCCGTCTCCATTGCAGCCGCAGCCTTCTCACATGCCTCCATCACTGACTCGATGTCAGGGCTGTCAGCTGGTACAAAGGTATCCTCTTGGTCGGGGTTCGTAACATTGCCTCAGAAAGAGACTCAAATTAAATCTCATCGTGCTTGCTCTAGGAGTCATCTTGCAGAAAAAACTGTACATGACTATATCAAGATTAGAAGTCCACTAAGCTAGGCTTTTGTGCTACTAAGATTATCTAGATCCAAAGGTGCCTGAAATATAAGAGAGCTGAGGAAAAATATCATTGCATGAAACACACCACATAGTGACATATGTAAAGAGATGAAAGATATACTCACTTGCACAGTGTACTATGGTGTATGACATACATAGGACTAAGAAACCCAACCTGATCCCGAAATGAGAGCGAAGCTATACTTAAGTGATAACCCAACCCCTAGCTCAATCCAAATTGCGATCTCCATAGTAGACAGTGACTGCAGGCGAGGCAGCAACGAAGGGAGCATACCCTCCACATCCAGCGGCAGCTGCTGGAAGCATGGAAGCAAGCCCAGGCAGAATCCTGTAAGGGCTGTGGGGTTTTATGGGCACATAGTATTTGTAAGTTGAAATAGCAGAAAAATAAGGAACATAAACATGGAGTTCTAATCTATTACAAACCTGAAACCCTTTTGGAAACACCCCACGTTGAAGTCAAAGCAGTTGTGGAAGCAGCTGGGGGTGCAATTGCAGTCATCTTTGCTCTGCAAGCTTCCAAAAACCTGGCCTTCTGCTCTTTGGTTAGCTTCGGAGACAAAGCAGAGTTCCAGCTCTTGGAAATGTGTGGGCGACGGGATAGCGCGGAGGGCTTGGAAGATTCTTCGGGGCTTGAGTCAATCACACAGCATGCATCACTGGCTGCACCATCCAGCTCCTCATCCAAAAGAGTTCTCTGAGTCTGCAAGCTTGGAACTTCTAGAGGCTCATGAGGCTCAGGACTTTCAGTCACCTCTGCATCCTCAACCGGGGTTTTCGGCATATGCTCATCCCCCCAAGACTCAGACAAGGTGTGGGCCAGGGGATAGCCTGCCTCAGCACTGTCCACAGCAAGCTTCTCCTCCCTAGACATAGTTGACCGATCAATAGCCTCAGACGAACCCTCACCCATCCCAGGAATGCTACCGGAAGATGGCTCAGCATGCTCGTCTTCGCCCTCGAGGCCCTCGACCTCCTCATAAACATCCTCCGGAGGAGCATCTTGTCGAGGAACACCTCCTGCCTGTGCTGCTGCCTGCTTGGGTGGATGCTAAGCTTCTGCAATGGTAGCACTGGGCCCCTTAATTTAGTAGCTCATAACAGGCACTACCTCAAAACTCGTAGAAAGATATGTGCCTTCTGTCGTTTCTTCACATCCAGGAGCACAGCCCAGAGGTCCTTCACCTTTGCATCCTTGGATCTCGATTGCTTGTAAGTAAGAGGCAACCAAGTCTTGAACTAACCTTAAAGCCCACAGCATATACATTACATGGCTCCTCAATAAGCAGTGTTTGTAAGTAAGGCTCAAGAATAAGCAATGATTATGTTGGAGTTTGAAGAAGAACCCAATAAAACAAAAAACCAACATAACCAGTCACAGAAATCGTCGATATAGGAAGGCACTAGTAAAGCCGAAGCTCTCGGGGTGTTTCGGGGCGCATTACCTTCGGCCGTAACATAGTAAACATCTTATGAGTGACCCAGCCATCCTTGAAGGCCCAAACAGTTGCCTCAAAATTGGGCTTCTGCTGAAACTGCGCTGCATACTTTGTGTACCATCCCAGAAACATCTTTGCAAGCCTCTCGGCAGGGTCACTTGAAAGGCGCTGCCGAGCTCCCATCTTTAGCACAATCTCCTTCAACACCAAGTGATTATGGCTCATATTCTCCATGCTCGGTAACACACTGCTGCTATCCCCAGTCGCAGCTTGCATAAGCCTTTGCCCACTAAGAGCCCTGTTCCGAAGCTCTGCATGCTGATCCCAAAGAGCAGCCATGCCCTGGCACTCAGCTTCATCACATGGCTTGCCATCGGGATACACCTTTTTCGGCATCCTAAAATTCCTAAAAGTGGTCTTATGCAAGCTTGCATGGCCTGACCTAGCTGGCTTTCTATATGCCCTGACCTGGCTTCCCAAAGCACTTCTAAGCAAAGGTGCAGTCAGCAGCCAATAACAATCGAGAGCATGCAGAGGTAACACAAGCACAATCAGAAGGACAGCATCTCTGCAACTTCAGGATCACTCGAAGCCCTGTCTGCTCTACCCAAACCCAGGGGGTGGGCGCACCGACTTTGCCTGTGCCCCGGAGGCCATTCTGCAGATTGCCAGCGTCTGCTGGCCAGCATGGCGGCATCTCCATCCATCTCGATCATTCGGTCGTCGTTGTCTATGACTGGAATTGTTTGGTTTGCCCTGTCGATATTGAAAGGGTGGATAAGTTTATGGAGTCCTGTCGATATTGAAAGGATGGAATAGTTTATGGACATGGATATACATATATATATATATGTATATATATATATGCATATGTGTATATAGAAGGAAAAGCCATATAAAGTAGCCTCAAATTGGAGTCTTTGCTAGATATCTTTAGTTCACATGAAACGCAGGGCTCACACGGGCCTCCGAAGGCTTGTCTTTTGGACCAGTAGCGGGGCGAACCTGCATCAACAAGGGGTCTTTGCTAAATCTAGGCGTAAACCACCCAAATCTAAGCGTATTCGGGATTTCTAAGCGGGCTCAGAAAACAGTCAGCGTAAGAGGGTCCAGGTAGACCCTAAACCCCAAACCCCTAAACACCAGTCCTTAGATGTCCTTTTTCCCTAAGGGCCCTAATCCGTCCACCCATATGTACTATGTAGCCCATGCCTTTCCTGCATCAATCCTTGCAGAGCTATTGTTTACCTTCCCGCTTCGCAAAAGCCGAGCGAGTTCCTAAACCCTAAGCTATAATATACTCCCTAAGCCCTAGACCCTAAACCCAAAACCCCTAAACCTTGAGGCATAATCTACTCCCTAAGCCCTAGGCCCCAATCCGTTTAAGAAACCTCCCATAGGCTCCAAAGTAGTTCCTTTTTGTGGCTTATATTTAGGATCCTATAAGGTAACCCCAAAAAGGAACTACTTTGGAGGCTATCCCTTAGCATCAAAATACCCCAAAAGCCTTATATAATAGGGTCTTTGGGCCCAAAAGCCTTAAAATATGAGTCCTTTGAGGGCAAGGGTATGGGTAGGCCCTAGACCCGAATCCGTTTAAGAAACCCAGGCAGCGGGCCTAGAGAGCCCACGAAGCGCAGGAGGTGTCGCACGAGCGATCGACCTGCGCAGCTCCGAAGCACTACCCGCAGGCTCCAAAGTAGTTCCTTTTTGTACTTTGGAGCCTATTATATAAGGCTTTTGGGGTATTTTGATGCTAAGGGATAGGCTCCAAAGTAGTTCCTTTTTGGGGTTACCTTATAAGATCCTAAATATAAGCCACGAGAAGGAACTACTTTGGAGCCTATGGGCAAGTAAACCTCAAAGCCGCAAGCCTTAGGCTTCAGGGTTCAGGGTTTAGGGTTTTTAGGGTTCAGGGTTCAGGGTTCAGGGTTTAGGGTTTAGGGTTTATAGGTTCAGGGTTCAGGGTTTAGGGTATATAGGTTCGGGGTTGAGGGTTTGGGGTTTATAGGGTTCAGGGTTCAGGGTTTGGGGTTTATAGGGTTCAGGGTTCAGGGTTTAGGGTTTATAGGGTTCAGGGTTCAGGGTTTAGGGTTTATAGGTTCAGGGTTCAGGGTTTAGGGTTTATAGGTTCAGGGTTCATGGTTTGGGGTTTAGGGTTGAGGGGTGGGTTCTGTTAAAGGTTCCTCTAGGGGTACCATGAGGATTCTATAAGTAGGGTGCCATGAGGGTTTAGGGTTTAGACTCTAGTTTAGACTATACGGGTCCATATACTCATATAGTCATCAGCAAAGCCCGTCATGTACTCCTGAATTTTCAATGCGTGTAGACAGTACCAGAGCCAAGAGAGAGGGAGCGAATTTGCATCCTTGTTTGATGCCAGTGGTTGACTCTACCTCACAGCTCTGGTCGCCATATCTTATGTGTAACTGGACCCAGAAGGTTTCCATCTGGTCCTGAGACACCACCCGCTTGGGATAGCCCGGAAAGCGGGGTAGGAACTGTGTCCTCATGTGCATCGGCAGCTTGAATCGGCCTCCAGGAGAAAGTCCCCTTTGACTTGTCTTTGGAAACCTGATCAAAGTAGCTCAACTTGTCGCTCGTTTTGACCCAAAGCCTCATGTAACCTCGGGGCCCGCCGGAGTCTCTGGGATGTTTTGGGTCGGCCATGACTTCCATTTTGCCTCGGCTTCCCCTAGGGCTCCAGTTACCTAAATAGTAGGCTACTGGGGTACAAAATATATGGTTAGTTACCCACTATTTAGGTAACTGGAGCCCTAGGGTTCCTCACAGGTGAGGTAGCCATGCTTTGCTCTGCGAGCCTCTTCATACCATTCTTGTCCCCACATCCTCTCTCCTTCCTGCGGTGCCTCGGACACCGCTTGACCAAAGGCCTGAGACAGACAGCCATAAGGGGTTTCAGGGTTTAGGGAGCAACTCTCAAAAACAGTGCCAGACTCTTCAAGGACGCCCCCCTATTGGTGTGGCCAGCTCAGCACGGTTCCATTAGCAAGGATGGCGATTGTTCAGTTTGGGTCAATGACCGACGTTTCTGCACGACTCGGCGGATGTGAGCTACAACTCTCAGCTGAGCATCAGCAGCAATGCCTCTTCCCGGAATATAAGCGAACAGTGACTTGTCTGTCTGGTAGGAAGTCAGCACACTTTGGCTTCCTAAGTAGTCCCTATATAGGCACTGTAGACCCAAGGCATATACCATAATATTACACTAAACAATGAAGGTTTCAACCATGATGTGAGGATGACCAGAATGATATTTTTTGATAGACTAATTCATCTAGGCTATGCCAGTGTCTCCACGCAAGAATCTCTTAGAACTATGCTTTCTAGTTATGTTTACGTTTATACGTCATTTCTGCATTGTCAGTGTAGCCCCCGAGGGCCGCACGATCGTCGGCCTTCTGACTTGGAGCCAGGGCAGAGCTTGCCCGACCTTTGCTTTGCAGGCTTCGGGTTTGGGGTTTAGGGTTTAGGGTTTAGGGTTTATCGCGGACACATCAGACAAGAAGCTGACATCCCTCCCGCGGCCTAAGCAGCGGGCAAGGAACACGGTCATCGAGGCAGTCTACAAAATATTCCGCAGAGGCTGATGCAGCACGGCTGTCCCACCCCCTGAAATCACGCTCAGCATGGAACCATGAATAACACAAAACCGCAGATCCGAGCTTTCCTGGCTCCCCAAGCACCATGCGCACAAAGTCCAGAGAGTTCATCAGGCATGATAGATACTTGCGCGACATACGCTCCTGCATCTCGCGTATGGCTGATATCGTCTCTGACAGCGCGTTGCACAATGCGGAGCTGGCATGCTCGAGCTTATAACTCTCGCTTTGTTTGTACATTTCAGTGGCGAGCTTGACGAATCCACCCACCTTCATCTTCGCAACGGGATGGCTTGAGTGAATCTCGTTTTCTCTGCAAAAGTTGCCGTATAGCTTGGCAAAGCTGGCCTCCAAGCCACGACGGGTGTTTAGCTCCATGGTCTCGTCCTTGCACCGGGTTTAGGGTTTAGGGTTTAGGGTTGTAGCAAAGCCAAGCCCATGTATAGGTGGCTCTCTAAATTAGGGTCCGCTTTTAGGTCCCCCCCCAAAAAAAATATGTAGTACGGCGCCCTGAGAAAAAGGATCCCAAGAGGGACCAGCTGCACATATACTGTTCTCCAACATATCTCTGAATCCTGAGCACAGAGCACATCCTCTACACCAAAGCTCTGCATCTCAGGCCCTGTAGCTTGAAAGCTCAATCCTGACACAGGGGTCAGGGCTTAGGGTTTAGGGACTATCTTCCCCTAAGTTCAGGGTTTAGGGTTGGGATGCAGTGTTCCGTAAGTATTATGATTGCAAAGGGGCCCTGAGGAAGAGCATGCGTACACATTCAGGCGCTGCTTTTATCCGAACCCCAAGACCCCTCCACTCCTGAACTCCAAACTCCTCCAAACTCGCAGCCCTAAAGCGTAAACCCCTAGTAGGTCTAGGGTTTAGGGTCTGCCTGTGACCCCAAACCCTACAAAGTAGTAGGTTATGACCCCTTAGTTAGAGGGTAGAACCCCGAAAAGGGAAGGGTCTTGGCTTCCCGGGTAGGGTTTAGAAGCCTTAAACTCCAAGACAGCCCTGATGCGACCTTAACATTGAAACCCAAGCCCTGGGCTTAGGGTCTAGGGTTTAGGGTTTAGGGCTTTAGGGTTTTAGGGTCTAGGGTCTTAGGGTTGTAGGGTTTAGGGCTTTAGGTTTTTAGGGTCTAGGTTTTAGGGTTTAGGGTTTAGGGTTTGGACACTCCCAAAACCCCAAAACCCAAGTACTTCTCAAAGCCTTGCACCGCCGGACCGACCGCCTTGAGAACCTGTAAGCCCCGCGGAGAGGCTCATACCATACCCCTTTTTTAGCTTACCTGCTTTTTGCTATAGAACAGATCCTAACTAAAGAACTCGGTAACAAGGGGTTCTTTAGGTTACCTGCTTTTTGCTATATAACAGATCCTAACTAAAGAACTCGGTACCCTAAAACAAGGGGTTCTTTAGGTTATCTGCTTTTTCTATATAACAGATCCGAACTAAAGAACTAGGTACCCTAAAAACGGGGGAGGGTATGAGCCCATAGGTATACTCCCACAATCGCGAAGTGCGCGGCGTGCCCCAATACCTCGAGCCCAACATCCCTCCACCAAAAGCCCAGCGCGCCTCTGTGGAGTAGGATGAACGCACAATCCAAGTCAAGCCAGCAAAATAAACACTCACCAATATCCCTACTAAGGAGTCGAATATACTCTCGCCAAAGTCCCTAACACCCGCCTTGAAATTCCATAAACCACAAAAAGCCTTCACAATACAGTAAAGGTTCTGGTAGAACCTTGATAGCACCCCTGTAGAACCCTTAATAGAACCCTCCTAGAACCCGAGACTTTTGTGGCGGCGGGCGCTCGGCTGCCGTCGACTTCTTCACCGGCATGGAGGAGGTAGGAGCCTCCGGGCAAAGAGCGTTGGAGTAGGGTTTTCAGCGAGGCTCTGAGGTTATCTAGGGCTTACGGATTAGGTAGGGTTCATAGGACGCTGTAATGTAAGGGCTCCACTGATTTTAGGTAGGGTTTCAATGAGGGCTCAAGAGTTGTTAAAGGCTTCGAGCTCTTATGGAGGTCTAGGGCTTATAGGGCTTCATGTGTTGGATGGAGGGAGTCCCGGGTTCAGGGCTGAAGGGGGTTAGGGTTTAGGGTTTAGGGTTTAGGGTTTAGGGTTTAGGGTTTAGGGTTTAGGGGTTAGGGTTTACGGATACCTTTGAGGGTTTTATGGATTAGGGTTTGAAGGGTCGCAGGGACTTCTTAAGTTGGTTATAAGTAGGGTCATAATTCGGGTAATCTGGTGCTCAGATGTTCGCTCATTAAACTGCGAGCTAGTTCGCATGATCCGGAAAATAGGGCCTGTGTGACAGTAGGGTTTTGTCACCGATCAACCAAATACCTAAAGCAGAAACGTGCACTCAAGAGCAATATTCAAAAGGAGCACTAGATGCAGTTACCAAGGCCCTCTCGAATTTTGAATGCGAACAATGAACTAGATATACAAAACATCTGTGTACTTCGGACTCGAGGGTCTATGGGTGTTCTTCTGCGTTCTTCTGCATCTGAGGCTCAAGAATTCCGAGCGTGCCCGACGCCTTTCTAATGTAGAGGGTTTAGGGCTTAGGGACCCAATAACGATTAAGGTTTAGGGATAAGCGGACACACTGATCAACAGACGCCCTCTGTTTAAGGGTCCTCAAAATTGAATTTTTCGGATCCCTATTATAATCTTCACGCGTGAAAGGGTAGGACAAAAAGAGGCCTTCATGAACTTTGACCGTGCGCATGTGGGTTCAAGCCACAGGGTTGTTAGGACTCCAACTCCGATGCCCCAAAACCCAACACCCCTAAAGCCTATGAGGGCTGTAGGGTGTAATGTTCAGGGTTTATGTTCACTTAAACCCTCCAAAACATTTCAAGAAAGTCCTTCAATTCCTAAACCCTAAACCCAAAACCCCCAAAACCCTAGAAGCCCTAAAGCCCCAAACCTAAGGCCAGCGCAAGGTAGCTCGCCAAGTGTGGGAGGAGCTCCGCCCAGTCCAGCGCGACTCCGGCCTTGCTCTCATTTAGGGGTTGAGGGTTTAGGGTATAGGGTCTTTGATGGTTGTTTAAGGTTCTTTTATATAAGGTTTAGGGTTTAGGGTTTAAGGTTTATGGGTTTAGGGTTTAGGGTTTCCTGTTTTGGGGTTTAGGGTCTAGGGCTTAGGGAGTATATTATGGTTTTGGGATTAGGGGGTTTGGGTTTAGGGTTTAGGGTCTAGGGTTTACCTGGGAATCCAAAAACCTACCGTTTTAGAGGTTCTACCCACTTACTAAGGGGTCAGAACCTACTATTTTGTAGGGTTTGGGGTCACAGGTAGGGGACTGAGTTTAGGTACCCAGAATATGGTATAGACTTTAGCCCTAAAGGGGTTCCTCTATAGGCACTGAACCATCTTGCGGTACATTATAAACTTAGTATCCCTAAACCCTAAACCCTAAGCCCAAAACCCCAAACCCTAAACCGGCAAGGAAGGAACCCTGCGGAAATATCTTGGTGGTTATCCAAACTTCATTGTGGAACTTGAAACCCTAAACCCTAAACCTCAAATTCCGCACCCCAACTCCCAAATCGAGGCCTTAGGACGCTAAACTCCCGAAAGGCTCAAGCACCGACCCAAAGACTCGAAGCACTTCACGAATGACGGGAAAACAAGGTTCCTGAAATAAAATGTAGGAGTTAGGATTCGGGGGACTCTTGCAGATATAGACCCTCTCAATAAGGTCCCCCTTAAGAGAGCCAGAAGTAGGGGGCCTTAAATGTTGGAAGAGGGTCGTGGGGTAGATTTCGCAAATGATGATACTAAGGACTATCAGGGGAAACCCTATACCTAAAACCCTAAACCCCAATACGATGATCAAGTTTTCCGACACCGAAACTGTGATCTATTTCGAGGTCTAAACCTACAAAGCCAGTGGAACACCCTCCACCCTTGATAAGAACTTAACACCTCCCCTCTCGTCAAGACCTGATCTGCCCTTTGACAAATTTGAAGTAACCAGGGGGAAAAGGGTATAGACTCTTATTTCATAATCTTTCTTTAAGGAACAGGTGCCAACAACAACTAATAACGTACAGTACGCCAAAAACCAGTGATAGCCCCAAAATCTCCCCAAGCCCGAACCTTGTCTAAAGAATCTAAACTATACGTTCCCAACCTCAAGCCCACGGACCGTAACGGGTAACCTACTAAACCTCAACTCAACCCTATGAAAGCCTATCCAAACCTATAACATTAGTCAAAAGCCCACGAACACCCGTTGAATCCCCGAAGAGACCAGAGAGCCCAACAATCACCCCTATCAAGGAAGAGTAGATTACACTTTAGATTAGATGGGGCTTGGTATGATGATTCCTTGGCTTCCGCACATCCCTAAACCCTAAACCCTAACTATGATTCCTTGGCTTCCGCACATCTCGCCAACGCTCCAATTGCCTCAGCACGGTGCCGGCCAGGGCGGCATCCTGGAGACCTGCGCACTGTCCGAGGCTCACGAAAAGGCCCTATAGGTACTTCTTGTTCATATAAGAGCTTCGTCACATTGTTTAATGGGATGTATGAAGGTTCTTCGAAGTTGTGTTTGATCCGGGTTGTGTAATTTCTTCGGCAGGGTTTTGAGAGGGTCGTGTCAGGGTTTGATAAAGAGTAGATAAGCTTCCGACAGAGAAAGGAACCCTTGAAGGAGCCCGAAAATGAACCTGCACGAAACTGGTGGCATTCCTGATAGTGCACCTCAGAAAATTGGAGCATGGATTTAGGATGATCAGTGCTTGGATTCCCAATACCATAGGCCATATGCTGTAACTTGAGGGTATGAAGATCGTGACATTCCAGCCACCTACTCTACTACTAAGAACCCTGAGGGTTCAAGTACCTAATTATCATATGCCTTCCACACTAGTAAACTACATAACTACTATCCCAAACCCGAGTGCCTAATTATTGTGTCCTTTGGAGCCGTATAGCATACTATCCTGAAAGGATTTGAAAGGGCCCGAAAAGGATCCCCTTAAAGGACCCCCCCCCCTAGAAACCCTACCACAAAGTAGGGCATTTGGAGTCTCCGCCTTGCTCAAGGGACTGCGGCCGCTAAGGGTTTAGGGTTCATAGGGCTTAGTGCCTAGGTTTCGGGTTTAGGGCCTAAGGTTTAGAGTTCAGGATTAGGCTTATGACATATGGATTTAGGATCAGGATTTGAAGAGTTTGCTGTTTAAACTGCCCTTTTCCCAGTTAAGGATTTACGGGTAAGTTTCCGGTTCCGGGTTTACAGCTGCTTTAAGTTCAGGATTTAGGGTTTCGGGTTTAGGCTTTAGCGTAGGCTTAAGCTACAGGGTTCAATCAATCCTCGGAGGACACCTTGCAGAAAACTTTAAGCTGGAAGGCCCCCGGCACCTGTAAAGTCAAGCCTTTCAGTACCTATGTAGGAACCCCTCCCGGCCCAAGTAAAAACTACATGGGCGCAAGGAACTTAAACCCTAAACCCTGAACTCCAAACCCTTATAGATTCTCTACCGGAACCCTTAAAGGAACCCTAAACCCTTATAGATTCCTTATAG
>CAJNJA010028997.1:0-21587 GCA_905231915.1 Symbiodinium necroappetens
CTACTACTACTACGACGAGTACTACGAGTACAGGACGACGAGGACGACTACTACTACTGCTGCTGCCACTACTACTACTATTGCTATTACTACTACTACTACTACTACTACTACTACGACGAGTACTACGAGTACACGACGACGACGACTACGACACTACTACTACTACTGCTGCTGCTGCTGCTGCTGCTACTACTACTACGACTACTACTACTACTACTACTACTACTTCGGCAGCTACGGCCATGACGACGTGTTACTACTACGACCACCACTGATTGCACATCTTTAGTCGTGCTACTACGAAACAGCAAGATTCGACCGGTGCTGTAGTACGGTTTGCATGTGGTGCAGTTGTTGTTGCAATTGGCCTCATGAGTTGTTCGTGAGAGGTGTGTTTTATGATTGATAGCGTCAGCACATTGATTTCCGACCGGCCAGGACATCAAGTGCGCCAACTACACACCCTTCCCCCTCACTCTCGCAATATGCCTGGCGCCGAAGTTACATTCAAAAGGTTCAGTCCCAGTCCCATGGTGTAATGTCGATGATCGGATCGCTTGTGCTACTTCGTCAGTTGACAGGTACGTGATTAACTATGATTTCCCCAACCAGATCGAGGACTGCACGTTCAACATGTCCGCTGTTGTCTCTTCCAAGTGGCTGTCGGGACTGCTTTGCCACGGCAAGGTTAACCCCGTGTCTAACAACATGGCAGGACTACGTTCACCGAGTGGGTCGAACTGGTCGCGCTGGAGCCACAGGCAAGGTTCACACGGTTCCTGAGAATGCTTTCAGAGCAATCATAGTGCAGGTTCGGCCTACACCTTCTTCACGTCTGACAAAGCAAAGCACGCGAAGGACAGCCAAATAATGTTGTGACAGCTGCAGTCGAGAAGGTAAACCCTTCAAAGATGGTCCTTTTGCTCCTGTCCTAATGCTGCAAATAATGTAGTTGGTGACTGGCAACGACGATCAACAAGTTCTTGATGATCTTGATGATGATGATAATTGCGGAATGGGATGAGGCTGAGGATGCGGACTGTCAAACAGAAGCCGACCATCACAATGAGTTCGAATAGTGATGTCCCTAACGTCCTGGATGATGTGCTGGTCTCATGGCAATACCACGCTTGCCCAAACTCCACAACAATTGCCTGCGAAAGTTTGGAATGCTCCCTACCGACATTCTTGCTTGGAGGATCTCATAAACGTGCTGAGAGAAGCCAGCCAACAAGTGCCAGAGGATCTCGGATGCACAGAGTTTGTTAGCCTTCGACTTTGGCGTTGCAGTTTTTATCCGCAGGCTCGAAAATGTTGGGTTGCAGTAGTTGATCGGCTTGCTGACACCAGAAAGGAGGAAGCTGCAGAGCCAGTCCCACCCCAGAGTCCCAAAACATCCCAACACCAGAGGCCGCTTAGAGCTTGAGCTGTCCGCACATAATCCAGCGTGTATGGCAGTGGACGTACTAAGGCCTGCCTGTTTGTAGGTATTTTCTCGTTCCGCTTCTTCGGTAGGGTGTATAGTTAGAGTGTAATTCGGGATGTATACTCAGCAGGTCAACCCCTTTCCCCCAGCAAGGAGATCAAGGCTTTTGCCACGGAAGCGGGGCGTTTGAACCAATCCTGGCTGCCCGGTTCCGTGAAGCCCTGAACTATAACTAGACTTAAGTTAAGCGTAACGCAGCACAGCTGCTCAACTCGCGAATAAGGCTACTGCCTAATCTACTGCTGGTTACTGCTTTCTATCGTCGTTTCTTTTCATCCACTTGCCGATCAAATGCTCGAGCCACGGGCAAACTTCTTTGTTTGGATGTATTTGGAGAGCTGGTCTTACGAGCATCGTGTCCCATGGTATGGGAGCTTCGGAAAAGGGGATCCCAATGTGTAGACCTCTCAAGAGCAGGACCTTGTTTCTTGAGGGCCCTCTACAGTGCCATTAGTCTTCTGAAGCTCCCAAATCAAAGTCTGCAGGAGCTCGAGAAGCTCGCGCAGAACAGCGGAGCCGACCTGATTCGCTAGAGCAAAGAGCAGCCCAGGCCCTGAGACCCGTTCCAAGAGCACTCCTCAGGCTCCCCACTGCTTGAGTCCAGAATGGACCTGAGATTGCGGCGGGAGCGATTTGAAACCCAGAACACGCACCGCATACCGCGCTGTGGCGATTCCAACCGGACTGTGGTGGGAAGACGATTAATGTCCGCGCATGTGCAGTGCCTTTCGCGCGGGCTTCACTACCCAAACGCATTTCTCCGAATGCAAGAATCCCATGTTGCTACACTGTTTGTAGAACTTTTTTTTGGTAAATCCACAAAACCATGAGCTATTTTTCCTTCGTCCTTGCGCAGGAACTGATGTTATATATATAGGTCTCTGAGTGAAGCAGCTCAAACAGATTGCCAGGCTGGGGACGACGATAATGCTGGAGGCGAGGGGGGGAAGGGTCGTGTGCTGATTGTGGCCCACGAAGAAGGCTTCCTTTCGTTTGTTACCCGGTATCAGTTGCAAGCTGCGAGGGCCGCTGGCTTGTTTCCATTGAAGTTCAGCTGCATACACAGCTTTCATACGTGAATATTGCGTTGAAGTAGTTCGTCTTACCGTCAGAAGTGTTCCTCCTGGTCACCAGCTGTTCAACTGTTATGAGCCTGTGCAGCCACAACACCATGTAACATGCCTCTCTGGAAGTTGCTGCAGGCAGTTAACATCGCTGGAATGAGCTTTCGAACGAAAAGTTTCAGCTAGCTTCGCCGAAAGCCTCGCCAGACATTCAGCGCCCTAGTAAACTTCACTGCAACTGGTAGCCACGATTAGGCAACGCGGTTTACCGTGTGCACTTTTCAGGGAGCCGCAGCTCGGGAAGGCAGTGCCCGCATCATACCCCTGGATAGTAAGATCCAACTTGGCCGTAGAGCATGCAATGCAAGCGGAATGTCGCCACGGACGTTGCAAGCACCGAAGCCTTGTGATGTCCGGGTGTAGTTCGCCGGCTCCGGTCCTCCAAGGGTCCGGGGGCGGATTCGGTGCCACGGTACCCCGCACAGCTCGGTGCGGAGCCTGTGCTGGGCACTAGGAGGCCAGTGTTAGACTGTTAGACTCGTAGATATAGCCTTCGGTATTGAGGCCATGTGAACCTCAGGCAAGCTATAGCAAGCTTATATAGTTACGCCCCCTCGACTTAGAATTGCTTGGTGGGTGCTGTGGCCGCAAGCTTGTCGGGCGCCACTTTTATTGGAAAAAATGCCGCAGGTTCCTTGCCTGACAACATGCAGCCGTATTCTGTTGCCGGTTTAACCCCCCTCATCAGAGCACAGTGCGGAGACTTCTTTGGTGCATCAAACTTCCGTGCCAGCCAGCAACAATCAGCCTTTCCAGCATGCTCTTTTGCCCGTCGCCGTTTTGTGGTAGTGAGTAGATTGAGTAGATGCTGTGCTAAAAATTGTAGATGAAGTGGTTCCTGTATGATTTAGGATTTTTCTTCTCCGCTGCGCATGCTAAGTCCCATGGCCTCTAATTCATTCACGCGTGCGCTGTGGTGGGCATTGCCATTTCTGCTATTGGTTGCGGTGCTATCTTGTGCCACCGTATTCCCAGATATTCTTGAGGGTCTCGGCATCGGCGCACTCATGCAATGTGTGAGCTCAGAAAGCACCCGGAATGCTGTGTTTCCTTGTCGAAGACCTATTCGACATGCTGTTGTGCAGGAGACATGGTGGTTGCCAAAAGCTTCGACTAGAATCAACGACTTGATGGCGGAGGATGGACCATTGTTGCCATACCTCCTCCTCGTCATGCAACTCTATACCTCAACGGTGGAAAAGTCAGCGCCGAAGTCTGCTTGGTGGTGCCCTTGGTGGTGTGTTGTCGTAGTCTGTTGGGCTGCCATGACAGCAGTGCGCATGGTCATATTTCTTGGCGTGCATCCTTTCAATTTCTATTTCTCTGACCACATCTTTCTGCTCAACAGCATGATGGCTCAGATTCAGATGTCCCTTGCTATGACCATCTATAGGAGGGAATCATGTCCGGGACCAGAATGCTGGTACTTCTTGGAAGTGACTTTAGCATGGGCCTTGGTGTTTCTGACACTTGTTGAAGCATTCATGACCGCCTGGCTCTACCATACCTGTTTTGCCAGTTGGCTAGCCTTGCTGGTCTCAACCATTATCTTTCAGTCCACAGCATGTATCTTCAGGTGCCTGCTCCGCTGTGCCCCGATCGACGAGAAACGAAGCAAGTTGATAAATGGTGATTCCCGCCGCGAGCGTGGAAGCAGAGTCTGATGATTCCTTGCAGTGCTCCTCAGCGATCTGCTTGGAGGTGCATCCACTCTGAAACCCTCGGATAGACATGGCAGGTGAAAACTAGTCGCGCCATGCATCGCTATGCAGTCCCCTTCTCAGCGCCTTCCCAACCTCCAGGACCCCGAAAGGGCAGTCAATTCCTGACGTGGCGCAGTCCGCCCTGACACAGAACGACTTTAGCAGTCCTGCTAAGGCCGATGCCGACGATGGTCTAACAAAAACTGTAGCTGTTAATCATGTTAGTCTTAAGAGCTCCATGTTACATGTTGTAATCACAACGTCGAGGAGTCGCTGAACACAGCTGTGTTATGCTGGTTGTTCGCACTTGCAGCGACATTTGTCTTGGGGGGGAAATTGAGCATCGCGGCGAATAATCGTGGTTCCAGCTTGCACTATGCAGCGCAACAAAGGTGCTTGGATAAAGGGGACTGGCGTTGCATTTTGGGCTTGGCTGCGCTTCCTCCTCAAGCTACGATATCGTGCTCGGAGCCCATCGCGATTTTCCGGCCGAGGAGCACTCCGAGACTTGTCTGTATTCGCAGTGGATGTGATAGTGCGAGAGAAGTCATTTGTTTGAGATCTTCTGGAGTGCATGCTGGTGGTCGTGCTTTCTATGCTGCGGCCCAATGAAACCGCATTCTCGCCCTTGCACTCGTGTACACTGCACAGAGCCTGCAGAATAATCCATTGCCCGGCTGCGAATCGAAAGGTTTTGTGGGTTGCCCCTCAAGCAGAAAGGCGTGGAAGCTATAGGAATACTAATAAGCCCGAGAATCGAAGACGAGTCTCAGGACAGCGCAGCAGCATGGACACGGCCCCGAGTTTCGTGGCGGCCGGCCCGGCGGAGTCGGCGCGTGCCGGGCTCAGCAAAGAGAGAAGCGTCAGAGACGGAGCCGGAACCCGTTCCTCCCTTAAGGCTGCCTTAAGGCCCTTAAAGTCCAAAGGGCCTTGGTGCCATTCTGCCACGCTCCCAGGCCCTGTTGTGCTGCGGGCGCCAAATGCTGCCAAGGGGCGCCTTGGTTTCGTGGTTGCGGGAATAAGCCAAGCTTGGGTCGGGTGCAAAAGTATACAGACGTCAGCAGCACTAGCACATCCATTGGCTAAGCACCGACAGCTGAAGACACCAACCAGTCACCAAATCTCTTACTTGGAAGACAGTCCTCCTCAACATCAACAGTGATGCGACCTGTCGCAAAACAGCTTCCCCGATGCAGCGGGTGCTCGGCTTCGGCAGCCTCAATTCGACATTATTTGACCTTGTCAACAGCTCGTTCTCTACAGGTCCCACAGTATGCATGCTGCGCCTTTTTGCAGGCACTAGCTACTCCGGCTCCGGCTTTGTCGTACTATCCTTTTCATTGTGGGCGCTGGTTTGCTTCATGTTCTGAACGAGATAGGCCAGACGGAGAGCATCCAGGATAATTAAGCGATTTCTCTCATTCATCCCATGCGAAAAGAATAATAAGACCGCCTGTTCTTGTTGAGCGACCGACCAGGGAGCAAGCAACGGAGCCGAGCATTCAACACCGATTTCCGAATGCCCAATGCCGCATCCTACTCTCGAGGATACTAGCATGTGTTCCTCTTTTCTTCTTAACTTCATCATCGGGAAGGCCACGATGTGACTCTCATGCATGATGTGATCTCAACGTGGCTCCTTTTTCTTGAGCCATTTGACTTCGTTGCGTTTAACTTCCGGGAATGTCATGGTCCTGTTGTGCCCTGTTGCTGGGGCTCCTGCGACTGTATCCAATCTTACTTGCGGCCATTTTGGGGGGCCTTGCCTCTTTCGATGTGACATCCGTGACAGAATGCTTCATTCGGGTAATTTCCGGTCATTGCAGGTCGTCAGTATCCGACAGACTGAGATTGCACCCATTGAATGCCAGTTTCCCCCTCTCAACAAAATGACTTCCCTGTCGCTTGAATTCACACTGCTGACATCCCGTGATGTTCGACTTCGACTCACTCATGGTCTAGACTCTATAGGCTTCTTAAGTCCAGACCCTCTTCGACTGTCTTCAGCTCTACGCATTCGTCGCTTCGGATTCTCCTCACTGTTCATATGCAGTCAAGCCACTACAATCCGTCCGTCTTTTGCCGTTCGGCATGAACTTGACTCGGGAGTGCAGACAGGTAGGTCTTTGGTTGTACGCACGCTGGAAATTGAGGGAGCGCGGGTTTAAGAATGGCTGGTGGCCCGACATCTAGACTACAAGAGTCTAGAGCTCAAGTTTTCTGATGTGTCGACCTCAGCTTACGTCTGATCAAGGCTTTGTTTGAGCCTCTTGTGACCCCGAATCCCAGCATAATTGCGAAATGTGCTGCGGCCCACTTCTTCCGAGGAAGGTCTTCGGAGCAACAGCGCAGGACTGGTTCGAGGGACATTTAAGCAGACTCTTGCTAAGTGCAAGAACTGGGCCTGCATCGGCGCACGTGTGATGACTTTGTGGTTTGCTTTGTGCGGATCCTTGTGGCTTTCGCGACTGTGAGCTTGTCGAACAAAGTTTGACACAGGTCCTTTGAAACCCGAAACCTCCGCGAGACGATCCAACTGCTTAGTGCTTTACAGGATTTGCAACAAAAAGCCCAACGCATTCAGAAAACATGAGCTTGCAGTGCATGCCTGTAACAGTAAAGTATTTGCATGATACGGTGTAACATAAGTTCGTGGTGTATAGTAGCATAGCATGTTATAGCTTTTGCATAATGCGATAGTAGATAGTGCATTATCGTACAGGTTCATATTGTGCAAAGAACACCAATACAATACATACGATGTAATACAGTATAATGTAGCAGTAATTGCATATTCATAGAAAAGTTGTTCTCGCAACAAAATGCAATATTATACAGTATGTCATAGGGCAGCATGATATGCTATCGTACGATGTGTCATAAGCGAGGTCTCGTTGCTCATTATCGGAACGTCGTAAGACTGTTTGATGTGGTGTCATGTGGTAATATCCTATAATTAGTATAGGTACATGCCAATAATGTAATGCATTTGCGTATATACATATGTTATGACATTATTGGATGATTGAGAAATATGGCAAAGTTCCGTGTTGCATACAACGATGTGCGGCGACATAGTACGGTACTATATAACATAGCAAAACAAGTTCAATAAGCATATAACATAGAGTTATATGTTTAATCTATCATACTATGTTCCATTAGAGCTTTTCACTGAAAGCCATGAAGCATAATCCATCAAGAACCTTACTTCCATTTCAATATGGTATGAGATATTTGTAATCTGCTCTTTTGTCTAATTTGTTTTATCTATCTACCAGAATCGAATGTATGTCAATATACTACTACTAACAAATTTCATGGCACATATTGCTGCAGCACAACATAAGATAGGCCAATATATTAGGACAATGTAGCACGGCGTGGGCCTTGTGGGGGGGGAGGGCAGGACAAGGTAGTGAAGCTGCGAAGCGAGTAATTCCCCACCAGCCCAACACCTGCAACATACTATCGTATATGCTCTTATCTTATAAAATTTATAGCATAGTATTGCTTATGACCTCAATTGTACTATATGCGATACAACAGCAAACGCTGTTGTATACGGTAATACAACCGTAACATACTATGGCAGAAGGCAGTATAGTTCAGAGTATAGTATGGCGTCATATAATGTCCGATAGTATAGCACGGTATGATACCATGTAAGCAACGCAGTATAGTACAGGGTAACACAGTCTGGTAAGTATACTGCAACAGAACATATTCTTGGATGACATCCAACAAGCTACAATGTATCAAATCAACACGCTCCAAACTGCACTTCAGGGATCTTGAGCCAAAGCGAAATTCAACTGACGGATGCACCCGCAGGGCTACGGCCGAGACTTCGGCGACCACCACGACTTCGGTGGGGCGACCTTTGGAGGAGGCCACTCAGTCCACAAACCCTTGCTGCGAGGACCGGTGCATGTCGTGGGCACAGCTGATTTTGGCAGGATTCCTTTCTGCTTCTGCGCTGGTCTTGTGCGCAGCAGTTGCCTCCTCCAGGAGGCAAGCGAGCTGCTTGTTGCAAGCATGTAAATAAGCGAAAACGTTCTTCTCGGTGGTCCCAAATCAAACAGCTATTCAGTGAATCGTCGTATGTAACCGAAGAGCAGGGCAAGTGTCGGGCTCTTGACCAGGCGTTCTGGCAGAAGGCAAGCCAAAACATCGCGGCCTGCTTATGCCTCCGCGCCGCAAACATATGAGGCCAGCAGGTAGGGCCAGGTAGGGGCTCAAGACAGAACTACCTACTGCGAATGAGATTGTGGCTGACAGTCGTCCCTTCACTGCATCACGCGCAGTGCATTCATGTTTAGTTTAGTCATTACAGGAAGCAAAGCACGACTCTGCCCTGCAGGGAGCTCCCATCGGGCCGCCACCAGACCTGCCGTCACTGCTGCTGAAAGAACGTCGCTACCTCAGTGGTTTACAGATGAGCTGTCCATTGACCTAGATACAGTTGGGTTTGTTTGCACATCGATTGCAGGGCACCTCGAAAGCCGTGCGTCACGTCTGATTTTCAAGACGCGAGACCCCGACCTATTTCAGGGAGTACCATGGCCATTCTGTGCACATCATCGAGTACATCTTTTATTGCACGTAGAAAGATTTCACCGGACAGCATTTTTGTTCGGTCTAGTTGGTGACTTCGCACTGCAGAACTCAGGAATCGTTTACCTGGGCACTCCCATAACGGCAGAGGCCAGTGGAAGATGTCCTGGCTTCGATAGCAAGTGCAACAAGATCATGCTGTATTTACACTGAGTTTGTCGCTGCGTTTCATGAAGAGGGACGTAGCGATGAAGATGACGACAAATGCATCAAATACGATCACCGCGACGATGGTGGAAAAGAAGTTCCTGTAATGCAGCCATAGCAGGGCAGTGATGTGCAGTGTTCACAAAATAATAAGACTGATAGGATCCTGTTAGCAGTACGCTGCTCAAGCAGTACACCGGAGAAGCTTATACTGGCCATTACAAAGTCAGTCATAGCACCAACATACACAGAACATGGTATTATGAACTTGCAACCCGTGCAGACACTATGTCGCGCTCTGGCCATGAACAGCTCCTGTTGCTCGATATGTTCGAAGTCCAGCGGCAAGGACAAAGGCGGCTTGTGTTCGGCTCTAGGCTTGGCTCAAGCAGGTGACTGAGCTCATCATCGCGCAACTTCTCTACCTCAACTATGAGTCCGCTGACAAGCCGGCAGCAAACCCAGCAGAGCCAACACCTCCTCTTCGTTTCGAGTCCCAGCACGGATGATGCTGCGTAAGCCAAGAGATCCGAGTGCAACTGCTCCGAAGCTTGGAAGGGAAAGAGCCGAGACATAAATCCACCTAGATCACTCTCTACCTCAACAGCACCGGCTCCACCATCAAGAACAACACAAGGCCGGGCACCCGTGTCAGCGGCAGGTCACCTCCCTGCCACGCTTCTTGTTGCTTCTCTCTCTCGCTCTTGTGTTTGGCATGTACATGATGGTGTTCCTGCAGACTTCAACTTTACATTCTGATCCCGATTGCGTTCAGCATCTGTCTGCATGTGCGTGAATGCGTTGGTACGTGCACATGCACGTGCTTTGGACAGTGTTTGTTTGTTGAATGTCTGTCTGCTGCATACTCCCTTGACGGAAGGTATATCGGTGAGTCCAAAGTCGGGCTGGAAACTGATGCTTTCGCCATTGCAGATTGCATGGCGCCGAGAGCTTAGATGCTGGCACGGCTCTGCTTTTGGATTGGTCGAACCGGGAGTGTTCTTGGGCAGGACGTGCATAAGCAAGCATGAGGAAGTGCATAACAGGTGCCGTCCTGATAGCTGTTTTGGTCCCTGCATTTGCTTGCCTAAACGAGAGCTTGAGGTCACTTGATTCAATCAGGTCGTAACACTCAAGACGAGTTCTTGCAACTCGAGTTGTACTCGGAGACTCAACTACTGCCTCCCCCACGCCCAGGTATATCAAGCCTGACATTCAGACCATCGCCATCGGACAGGCCGTTGTTGATATTCGCTGCCGTGGAGGGGCGGGGGCGGAAGGGGATGTCAGTCCAATGCCAATGACATGCATGTTATGATGATCTCGTGAGCACCCTGGCCGGTCTCCGATGAATATGACAGAGAGAGGCCTATGGTACGGCAGCAGTGCTTCTGGGCCTTGGCAAGAAGGGCAAGCGTCGCTCGGCTTTCACTTATGACTGCAGAGACAGACCTGTCGGGAAACTTGCGTCATAAAGTCATGTTTGTTTGTTTTGTTGACATCCTCGGAAACTTCCGACATCAAGGTTTTGCGCTGCCAAATGCAACCATCATGTGGCAGCCTCAGCAGGTTACATCCACTTACCCAAGGCAATCGAAGCACGGGTCAAGCCAGGGTTGGGAGAGCATGAGACACCATGCCCCTTCAAGCCTGTCTTTCCTGAACCGATCTGATCACCCGACAATGGGTGGTGGTTATTACCAGCAGCAATCACTAAAATAAAGAATCCGGGAATGACCATGGTGATGATGACGATAGAGAAAGTCGGGTGGTAGAGTGACAGTAACGATAGGTCAGTAGGGCATACCCAAGCATCGACAGTGCAGGGCCACCATCATCGACAACTGAATCAATGATCGATACATTGCATCAGCGAAGTCCGATCCGAAGAGCTCCAGATCCCTCGAAGAGCCCTGAAATTCGTTCCCGAGGCTGTCGGAGCCACGAGAGCCACCGGCCCAGGGCCCTCGACAAGCGGCCGATATCCGGATTATGGCGAAGGAGGCCAAAGATGCTTCAAGCTTTCTTGCAGAGTTGCTGTAGGTTCAGCTTCAGGGAGGGGTTCAGGGTTTCAGAGTTCAGGGTGCGCGCTGAGAACCTCTTAACACTCGACAGCTTCACAGCTCTTCTGGTCGCTTGTGCCTGCCAAACCGAGACTCGCACATGCCGGTGCTGCATAATACTATTCCGCCGGAACATCCAAACTCATGCCAAACGCAGCCAGGTGTTGCAGAATCGGTCAACGATGAGCGAACTGCTGTCCACTGCCACCGGCAAGACGAAGGAGCAAGTGGTGGAGGACCTTTGCAGTGTACTATCATTGCTGTGCATCAGAAGAAGTATCTGCCAACCGATCTATGGCTATTCAGCTTGCAGGTTCCAGCGCAGTATGGTGATTCGTGCAGTTTAGGAGGTCTTTTCGATTTCTCGAACCTGAACTTGTTACTGTAAATCTCTCACAAGCGCCACTCTGCTCCTGTTCTTCCAAGCAATTGACAGCAGAGACAGTCCTGGCTCGGGTTGGGGCTCGTGGGCATTCTGAAGGACACAAATCGCTGCTACTACATGACACCTGATGAGGCCGTTGAGCGTGGCCCCTGGTAAGAGTTGCACCGGGTGCTTAGTTCGGTCCAAGGCTGCCAATGTCGCAGAAATTACCGTCAGTGCACGTTCTCATCTATTTCGATGCCTGGAGCCGGAAGTTCAAAAGGTTAAGGAGGTTTGAGCAGGGACCCTGGCGCAGTGCGGGACTTAAATCTGATGATGAATGATAAGGAGAGGAATTTTTACTGTGGTGAAATTTGGCCACTGCAGTTTGATTGCCATTCTTGCTGAGTGGGTTTTCCAATGAAACTCAGCAGCAACAAAAACACTACTCACAGAACGGCAGCATCGTCAGCAGTATCAAAAGCCACAGAGCTGACATGAAAGATATGCTTGCCAATCTGCTAATGCTTTATGACGGTTACTAAGACTGCCGTAGCACATCATGATTCTGATTCACTCACAACACACTGGTAGTAGTAGTAGTAGTAGTAGTAGCAGCAGCGGCAGCGGTAGTAGTAGCAGCAGCAGCAGTAGGTGACATAGAGGCAGTTTCAATGACAGTGGCTGTGGCCGTGTGCTGTGGCTGTAGTTTTGTATCAGTACAAATGTTTCAATTCTTTACTAGTATAACATCAGCACAATAGAATAGATTTCGACACTGCTGTAAAAAAGACACTCTTCCTGACTTTGGATCGACTCCGTCCTCAGGTGAAGCTCTAAGAAGCAAGTGGTACCGCATTCACGTTTGGATTTGGAGACGTTTCGTTGCAGAGGTATGGCCTCATCGACAAGGTTCTCACCCCCGAGAAGCTGAAGGGAGCCGGTGACAAGGACCTTGTTGTGATTTGTTTTGCGTTTAAGCCTAAGTGTTTCATTTGGTCAGGATTACAATGTGTGTGTGTGTGGGCGTGGGTTCATGGCCGTTCGAGTTTAGCACGACGGCTCGACCCAACATGAAGCTGCTGCAGGGAGCGACTTGGATGTGGTGAGCCCTGCAGCAGTGCATGTGAAAGGAAGTGCCATCCTTCGTGTCGGCGATGTCATCCTGAGCGGAGTGCTGTGGGTTCGTTAGCTACACAGGCCACCCCAATAGGGTTCCAAGAGTCATCTAGAGTCCTAGATTGCAGCGGGGTTGCGGGTCAAGTGACATTAAAGTCATGTCCTGGTAGGGTTGTGAATCAGCTATGCTCGCGCAGAGGCCACGGCCAAGAAGTTTGCACATCACCCGCTTGGGCCGGCGGAAGAGACGCGAGAAATAACTATTCGAGTCATGGCTCTGGACCGGCCGTATCCATAACGGATCGTGGTCTCACTGCGAGTGTAGGGTAGAGAGACTGGCGCCGGGTCTCCCTGCAGTGTTATGATCAGCTGCAACGGATTCAGTATCTCAAGTTCTCGAGGTTGTTGTCTTCGCCCTAGGCAGCCATATTTACGCCATTGGCAGCGTGCCTGAAGCGACTTGAGTGGAAAATCGCTGCCCGTGATCTCATGGACAGGTGCACGGGCCCCTACTAAACTCTACTACAATACATTCAAACACACCATGTAATAATGTGCGAAAATATGCTTAGGCTATAGCCAGAAATTATGCCCTATAGGTAGTCGCGACAGCCTTGCTTTTTTCGGATCCGCAGCCCACGCCTCAGAGGCTCTTGAGCTCATGATCTGTGAGAGGTATAATATTACATGGTATATTGCAAATCACTATGTAAGTTGGTTATAGTCTGTTATAGTGTAATACTGCATATTAACGTATATGATCATATATATTATAGTTAGAGTGGTTTATGTCTGGACATCGGCACAGACGCAGCATGTGCGGCTGAAACACGCCAGAAGAGTACGCAAACGATAGCAACTACCATCACTAACCACAGCTTGTCAGTCTTGTTTCAATTTCACCGGCACGAAGATGATGGAAAATACGAGTTCGCAACAACATCCGCTTTGCTGCTGCCCGATAGTATCATGATGCAGTCCCTGGAAGAAGGTGCCAGCTTTTGATGTGGTACCGGGGCTGAGCTACCGCGGGTTTGGCCATCAACTGTTAGACACAAGTTGATGGAATGTTCTCAGAAGACTACGAAGTTCCTTGAACAAGTTCTCGCAAAGGCTAGTAAGGCTAGTAGCGATACCGAACGAACAATCTTCTCGCAGCACTCTATTTGTCTATTTCAGGCAGCGTGCCGCTGACGTCGAGTGCCTGACTCTGAGATTTGGCCTTCACACGCGAAGACTCCTTGTGCGCTGATCAATCAAGCTCACACTTTTGCCTGGCACTTGGGAAGAATTTTTAGTACCCTTTCCACTGCTGCCACTGCTGCTACCATGACAGAAAGCTGTGGAAGTCAGCTGCGCAGGCAGATACTCGACTGCGGGCGGCCGCCTTCAGGTCACAGGTAGCACTGCTGCACGGGACCCAGAGGGCAACAGCATCATGTGTCAGCATTCTTTGGGCCGGGATGCGTATCCAGCTCAGGTGCGTGGTCGCCCTGGATGGCGTGCTTGCCAGGAGCTCGGCACTCCAAGTGACTGCAACATGCATGGCCTTCAATTGACTGTTTGACCTTGTGTTGCGTGATGAGGCTCCGTTGGTGGTCCTGTCGCCATTTTCCTTCGACGCAAATGCCTGGTCCACCAGCCAGGCTTGAGACTGCCGGACGCCGTTTATAGGTAGAACTGGAAGCAAGACATCGTCATGAGAACACGCAGCACAACGTCGGAGTGCTGCCGAGCCTCGCAGATAAAGCACTGGAGCTTCGACAAATCCATTGCCGACTGGCCCCTATGGGCGTGGACAAGAGATGCGCCGTGCCTGCAATTTTGCAGTAGTAGCTGGCTTGTCTTCAGCAAGTGAGAGCCGGTTTTGGATGCATTCTGCGTGCCCTCGCTCAGACATCTCGACGGCTGCCCTGAATTGTTTTACACCGCCTCATAGTCTCAGTCAGCGGCTTCACTGCCACGTCGGAGCGATCTCGGCCATCGAAAGATAGCCACTCCTCTTTCGCGATGAGGTCCTAATTTGTGGCTTTCTCTTCTATGGCCAGAAGATTCAAGACCAGCAGGCCAATGGCAGAGCGTGATGTGCAGGGAATGCAGCACAGCACAAACGACACAATTGGTTTCTGTAGTTGATGGGAATGAATCAGAACGGACATGACGGGACACTAGTACGGCTGTCGATCGCGAAAGTGACGATTGTTGCTTTTAGGTACCCTGCTTCCCTGATGAGTGAGTGGCCGTTTATAGTAGTACATAGTTGTCGGTCGTGTTGTTCTTCATGTTGTTGTTGCTGCTGTTGCTGTTGCTGTTGCTGTTGTTGCTGCGGTCGTTGCTGCCGCGGCTGCTGCTGCTGCTGCTGCTGCTGGTGTTGTTGTTGCTGTTGCTGCTGGTGTTGTTGTTGCTGCTGCGCAAGTTGACATCATGGTGACATGCCAGCACCCGTCTACGGCCTGCAGACTGTAGCCCTCGAGCTGCACAAGCACGTAGTTTCAACCTTTGTCCATGAGCAATGAGAACATCCAGAGCCGAAGCCAAGCAACATGGCAAGGCTGGCGCGAGGCTGGCCCGGCGATGCATCGTGGTTGGGGGCCAAGCTGAAGAGGAGATTCATCTTGCTATCGCATATGGGGGCCAAGGGGGTTTTTTGTGGCTTCAGGCTAACTTCTCACATGATTGCTTGATAAGCTGCGCCAAGCGCTTGAGACTTTGGGGTTGAGCAGTCAACAGCTCTGGCCCGAAGCACATTACAAGCTTCCGGTGTGAAGATGCGTGCGGTCGCTGTGACATGTTTGGTATCCATGTTTCGGCGGTCTTGCTCGACAATTGAATGGGACGGTCGCGTGGCAATATGCCCTCTCACTCCTAAACGCTGACTTGAAATAGCAGCTTGCCTTGTCCTTCGGATCTTTGAAGTCGCCCACTCCAGTTGATGTCTTGATTGGGTTTGAGAAGTGTTTGCGCAGCTTGCACAAGTTCTGCTGGTTATTAGCATTGGCATGACACCGCGACCCTACCCACAGTGATTCTTTGCACCCTGCTGGCTGGGTGTGAGGGGAGGTCAGCACTGGAAAATCGGTGAGCGACCATCCGGGTTCGATTCCCTTCAGGCCAACTTATCCCGGTGTGCAGCATCACAGCAGGACGAAACGAGCCAGTGTGTGGTTTCTGGGAACTCTCCACAAGGAGCTTCGGGCTGACTGCATGATGGCTTGCGTTGCTTAATCTTGCAACCTGCGGAATTGATCTAAGCGCAGTTGCAGTGCGCAGCAGAGAAAATGGCTTCGAACGCTCAACATGCGGCAAGGATCCATGCTTGCAGCTCTTTCTTTTGAATGAACACGAGTGGACACGACTAGCCAGACCACCACACACAAGCAAGCTGCACCAAGCAGGGACAGCATTGTCATGGTTATACCTCCTACGACCGAAACGTGAACATTCGATCAGCCGGTCTGTCTCACTGAGGTTGTGCTGCTCATTGGCATCCTCAGGAGGGGGCTGGGCTTGCCTCGAAGATCCTGGGGGTATAGCTTACTTAGAGGTGAGCGCGACTAAGCAAGGTGAATTCCGTGTTGTTTCGATCACGATTCGTCAGCCAACTCGACATTTCACAGTTTTAATGTCGAGGTGCAGGAAGACGAAACGTTCATTTCATGGGATTTGCTGGCGGAGTGGGGAGGCAGGCGACGTAGGGGTACTGATGATCATCGAGCGGAAAGATAGACTTAGACTCCTAGGTCCTAGCAATGCTGCCAATCTCTCACTCTCTCTCCTTTCTCTTTGTCTCTCTCTTTGTGTATACTGAATTGCGCACACGCACACAAGCGCGTTGCATCACCAGTCCGAAATAGGTACAACTAGGTACAAACGACTTGAAGTGTCAGCAGAGTTTGGCCAAGAGCAAACCAAGCAGATCGTAGCGGTGGCATACTCGATATACTACGGGAGCTAGCAGCTAGCTACTTAAGACGATGCAGCTCCTGGTGCCTTCGGCTTCAGGGCCACCCTTTTGGACTGGGAGCTGGCAGACGCCGGAAAGATCTTTATGCCGACAGCCGGGGGGCCCTGGATCGGGGCAGGAGATCGTCTTGGAACATGGAACTCAGGGTTGAGGACTTGAAAGGCTGTAAGGCTTCGGGTTTCGGATTCCCTAGGGCTCTGCGGGTCGAGGGCTGTGAACAGGATATAGCAAGACATGATGATTGCATGGTTGCCGTGTAAGATTCCGGAAACGCTGTTGGCAAAATCAAGTGCGCAGAGTCACTACCAGTCACAAGCGGCAAGAGATGCTCGGTACTCCACCGTGATGAAGAACAGTGATAAGAGGAATTGTGTGTGTGTGCGTGCGCATGAGGCGTGTCAGCAAGGGCAGGCTTGAGGTGTTCCTTGAGCCTGGGTCGGCATAAATCACAGATAGATTTGAGGTGGCTTGGGGCACCGTTGCGGCGTTCTCCCTGGCAGCCGTTCGGTGCCCAGATGCACTCGTCCAGCAGGTTTGTTACGAAGCTCACGATCTCGGTTCCGAACTCAAGAAAATCCTCGAGTTTCGGTTTCGAGGGAAGGGATCTGTGTTTCTCCACCATGGTGTCGCAAGTAGGAGCAAGCCAGCGAGTCTCACCGACACTGCTGCGAGACCTGGACCTCTAAACTACTCTACACCCTCAAACTTTGACCCCTGCAGCTCTTGAGGTCTCTCAAGTTTACTTGATAGCCTGTCGGCGAGAGGCAGCGGCTGCAGAACAGGTGCGAGTCTTTGAACAATGCCAATAAGGATTGTTTCCGGGGAAGCTGGGAAGCCTTAGTTAGGAGCGCCGGAATGAGCAGATCACTCTTTGGGCCATTTCTGAAAGGCTCAGCCTTGTTCCTTATGTTTCCTTTGTCCCTTTTCCACCGAGCCCCAGCCAGCACAGTAGAAACTAGCCAGACGGAATCAGTGCATCATCGCACGGGTTCGACTCTGTGACGGTGTGCCGTGCAGGATGTCCTTACGGTAAAGGTCTAAGGCCTTCATGTTCATAGATGCAAAAAGTGAGCCGAAGGTCTCCTGTGCTCTCTGACAGTGTGCTCGTCGAGATTTCTGGATGTGACAGATTCAGATATCTTGTCAGGCGGCTGCAGCACAGGAGGCCACTCGCCCGGGGCTTTCATGGTGTGCTTGCAAGCCCCTTCTGCAATCTTGACCACGGGGTCTCAAACGATCTCAAGACCGACTTCGCATTCATCCTTTAATTTAGTTCGTTTGCGGGAGGAAGTCGCTGCTTGACCTCGGATGGGTTGGGAGTCATGCAAAGGGTCAGGACATCTCCAACAGATTCTTGATGCATACCACCCATTGCTTGCAGACATGAGCTGGATTCCGTAGTAAGGGTTGTGCTTTAACCCTCGCCGTGACATGCAGTGGGGAGTTTCCTTGCGCTTCGGGCATCGGAACCCGCTCTCGAAACCGTAACGCTAAAGTCTACAATTGGGTTTGGGGCTTTGACTGTGAATGCCGCACGAGATTTGGAGAGATCGCGGCTTCGGAGGTTGAAGGATGAGCCGGTCTCGCTCAGGATCTCAAGTTCCCGCCCATCTGAACTTGGAGTCGATATTGTTCGTGATGCAGCTTCCCTGATCTTTCAATGCGGCAGGCCTCGGCGACGGACACAGGCGAGGAGCAGTGCTCCACCTGGCTTCCTTGTCGTGCCTCTTTAAGACTGCAGTGTCTGCCACAGATCCCTTCACGCCGCTTCACATGCGCGTTTCGGGTCACAGCCAGGGCCTGGCCCGACTGACAGCAGAAGGTACTCGTCGAAGCTGTCCTTCTTCCAGACCTTGAAGGCTAGGGCACCAAGTAGCGACAATGCAGTTTCTGAACAGGAGTAACTGTTGCGTACGATGTATAATCCAATGTGGCGTGATGCGATTTCACTTCATTTAGTTCATGGCAGCGCAAATGTGCAGCACAGCGTAGTCATGCGGAGTCCAAGCCATGAGTCAATCCATGGCTGGAACGTATGAAATCTACTTGTAGAGTTCAGTAAACGAGGTGCGATGTACTGTAGTAGCGTTTTGTGGTGTGGTTTGTAAGGTATGTACTTGACCTTGTTGACCTTGGTGGATATAAAGCTGAAAGCAAGTCTCCGACATGTAAGTGCAACTGGTGGTATCAAAGGCCATAATTACGAGTATCGCGGGCGTATTGTGTTGGATCGCTGGGTCCCATGGTCTCGCACATGTATACTATACAAAGTATGGGCCTGCAAGAACTTGCACAGGGGCAAGACATGTGTACGAAACGCGCAAGTTGAGCGAAAGGCTCAATAATCAGGAATGTCTGGGAACCGGAATGTCGGTTTGTTTACATGTGCTTGTACATTTGCCGCATCCTGAGCATGGTCGGCTAAGCATTCGAGATTCGGTTGAGCTCAGCTCGCAAGGCATGGCTTTGGGTCGTCGGATCTATCTAAGGAACAATATGCTCGCCTGAGGTTCTGAAGCCTTACTTCTGGCCGTCGACAGGCAAGCCCCAAGAGGCCGTCGGGGCTTTCCGGTCATGAATAGTACTGTTCAGGGCTGTTCACAGCAACGGATGCCAAAACATGTGGGATACAAATGCTCGAGATATGCACCGTCTTGCGGAGATAACGGATCTTGCAGAAAACCAAGCCCCATACACCCGGCACTTGTAAGCCCTGAAGCCCAAGAGATTCCAAAATTTTACAACATCCCGCAAAAATCGTCAGCCCTAGGTTTGACATTTTTTGTCCACACTTGGCATAAGTCTTGCGAACCGTCAAAGTACGGGTCTGTCCGGCGTATCCCTGCTTTTTTCGCACATTGTCCGGTTGCAAATGGTTGGCTTGGGCGGCGGGAGTGTAGTAAAGTTCTTCTTGGGGCCGTTTGCAAGAACGGTTTTTGCATGCTAAGCCAAGCATAGCATGCCAGAACGAGGCCTTCGCGATGCATGCTGTGGATCAACTGCATCCATCCAAACTCTCGTGCTCAGAGTATTCTTGATATTGAGCCGATTAGCATCTGTTGCAGCCACCCAGCATGACAGCAACTCTCATGCCGTCATGCATCCTCTGTCGTGTTGACAGGACACTGTCTTTTTTTGTCTTGCGTGGCCGCTTTGACATGACTTCTTGCATAAGTTGACCGAGGTCACGAAACAATTACATATCCGCAGCGAGGAGTTAAGATCAATCCAGAGTGTCGTTCAGAACTATCTCGGGCCGCTCGGGCCGTGCTTATAAAGGGCAAGACACCCCTGTTTCGTGCTAAGACGATGGCTTGAACAACGCGTGCATGTGGCGTATGCTGCCCAGCTGCTGTCTGGACAGGTGCTGATGAACCGCATTCGAGCCTCTTTGACTTGGTTCTGTGTCGTGCTCTCGAAGGCCTGCGCGCCCGCTTTTTGGATATATGAGTGCACAAGGTTAAAAACAATCAGATCGCGTAGGCAGTGACGGGTGTTGGAAGTGACTCCTCCGTATTCCTCCGTAAAGCCCTGAAACCGACACCTCAGGCCTTCAACATCATCTCCCCGATCTACCTAGCCCGGGCCACCAATGCCCTCTCCGCGGCTTTGAAGCGAACAAGCTCGCCGCAAGAGATCACCGAAGAGGCCAGGGTAGTGGGTAGCAGGTTCCAGATTTTAGTGTGTTCAGCAGGTTGTGTGGAGAGATCTGCAATGCTGTGACTTCACCGTCTTTTGGCTTTCTCCAGCTGCCTTAGTTGGAAGTCCCGTGCAGAGTACCTGTGGCGTTGTGTCGCAAACCTGTTCAGAGTTGTTTTTCCACTTCGTAATCTTTGCCCACACCCATTTTGCAGAGGTGTGCGCTTAGATTTGCCTATCAGTGCATACCTACCTGTCCTCCACTGTGCCAGAGTGTCGCCCGTTGCACTGCAAACACCGCAGCTAGTGATGTGCGGCTACACTTGTTTGCTGTGTTATTATCTCCTTGCTTGTGCACGATGCTTCATGGTGTTCCAACACACCCAGCACGATGCTGACACCATTGCACACAGCCGCACATACAAGGAAGGCCGAAAACAACAGGCGCCCAGCTCGATTACACTGCAAGTACTGTACACAAGGAACACCGCTGGCATGCCCGCCCGTGTTCGTAAGTAGATCTGCAGAAGGCCTCTAAGCCCGACCAGCTCCAAACTCCAACTAAGGATCAGGATGAACCCGTGCTGAAGATTCAATACACCCCCACCCTGCGCAAACATCGAAGCAAATCGAAATCCACACAGCAGCTTCGGATGTGCAGATGTGGTGGCCCTTGACGGAGTACGCGGCCATGGTTTTCTTCTCCAAGGCATTGAAGGAGACTTTGACAAAGTGCTTTGCAGCATGAGAAGGGGAAAAAGCAGGCATATGATAATCGGTAGCCACATATCTATAGTTTAGCTACAATGAAACAAACCACCTGTAACAGTCTTGGTCGTTCTATCAACTGCAGTCATAACAACCGCAGTGACGGCAATGTTTACAGGAAATCAAGGATCTAACATGATCCAACGTTTTGGAGGAATTTGAGCGCCGAACAAGCAAGCGCCGTTGATGTCAGTTAAGGTGCCTTCCGCGCAGGCCGGTAGCTGAATCTGCGAAGAAAAGGCAACTGTCTATAAACATCGTGACTGCCACCTTCGGAAATTTAATGCTGTGGCTGGCAGGAGGCGCAGTCTCTTGTGTACATCAAGGTGCAACAAGCCGCGTGCCCAAGCCTTCGTTGCTGAACGAAATTTGCAGCAATGATGTTACAGGCATTCTAGACATGCAGCCGCAGCAGGAGCAACAATAGCAACAGGAAGGTATTCGCAATATATAGCACAGAGCTGATGGAAAGAAGCAGGCTCAAAACACTGTGCAGTCGTCCCCTAGATCATCAATTGCATACCACCGCTGCTGGTACTACAGCTGCTGCTGCTACTACTACTCCTACTCCCACTCCTCCTCCTCCTCCT